>JAAQRH010000335.1:0-48265 GCA_013186785.1 Fusarium pseudonygamai
CCTCCGAAGCATCCGAGACCCAACATGATTCGCCATAAACAGCCCAACGCGCGAATAGCAGTCCATCAGCTGAATGTCTTGTGATCTAATAGAGTCGCTATAATATGCGGGGAGACGCCGCACTCTATTCCAGCCTGTCGATGATGCCACTTTTCCACCTTTCATCTAGCCCCAACGTCTTTTTTTGCACTTACAGCAAACCAACAATACTAGAGCAGCCATGGCAAAGACAAAATCTAGAATTCAACCGTTTTTAGAGGCTATTCGGAATGCAAGACAACTCATCTTTACCGTCATCGTCATCGCTATTTTCGCTATTGCGTGGTTGGTGCAGGGTGGTTCGATTGACATGCCAGAATGGACGAAAGACATGCGACATCTGGACGGGGACGACTGGACGAAATATGCCGTGATAATCATCGTAGCCGTTTGTGTTGTTTTTGCGCTCATGATGGCGACGGGTATAGCGTTGTTGAGATCGGATAGCGCTCATGGTTATTCCTGATTTCGGATGCTGCGGAGGTAGGCCACCTGCTGAAAAACACTTGTTCCGAGATCGATGACTGATAGTCACAGGCATAGAAGTCTTCAAGGACGATGAGGATAAAAGAATAACTGATTTATGAGGCTATGATAGAAAGGGATACACAGCGAGCGACGACTTTATGTGATTATGGGATTTGTACCAGCTTGGATTCGGGACTGGACTGGACTGCGCCGCGCGTTAATGATGATGAGATTCCCCCATCCGGATGATTTATTTGCCGTCATTGGTATACCTAATGGAGTTCAGGATAATTGATTTCAATGATGCAGTTGTTTTTTTGTGGTTATTTTTCTAGTTCTGAAACCTCCCCAGTCGAAGCGAAAGCAGAGCCTCAGACCAAGGCACATCAAGATATCTCGGCAATAATCGCGACGTTACCCCATCACCAGCATCTTTATAGTTATTTTGAACTATCGCGGCCGCAGGCAGCTGTCATTCCAGGGACAAGACGTAGATCCTTGACTTGCTATATGTGGTCCTCTGTCGGACCTTCTAGACCCTCACCTCGTCCCAGGACTCCATCTACTACTACACACAAGGCAGTGCATATCGGACGTTAATATCACTGCGAAGATCTACCCGCTTACGGTTACATGGCTCTTAGAGCGAGTAGGTATTGTGTTATCTTGATCTCATTCCCTCATGCAGCATCTCTACATAACCCAGCTCTCAATGGTTCTCACTTAGCGCTCATGTAAATCCCATCAACCTCCATGGAAACATTCTCCTAAGTATCCGTATCTATTTCACTCCCGGCCTGAAACCAGAAGCGATGTTTATGCGACATTTCTTGACTACCTTCTGGTCGTGGATGGCAAAACCTACAACGACGTGTAAGCAGAGAACATATATGCTCAAAATGGTAGTAAAATAGCTTGTCATCTGTGAGAACTTACATTCCAAGTCACGATCCACAACCTTGATCGCCATCGTAAAGTCAATCCTATAATGTCTTTTCCCAATCTTTTGTTTGTTACTTTTCACAACAGGCTCGATTGGGACTAGGCGATCTCGAAGAGAAGAGAAGTCCACCTCGATTTCACCGACATACTCGGCACCTGTCAAGAAACAATTAGTTATGCTATTCATCAGGGTCCTCAAACTCACCTTCGTTGTTGGGATGACTTTTCCTATAGTGCGATTTTGTAGCGTGGTCTGATACGTAGAGCATCTCTCTGCAGATAAAGGGACGGACGGGCCAGACGTCGAATGTATGACTGCAAGCAAAAGGCTCGCACTGCCATACCGATGGAACTCTTTCTCCCTGTGCTCGAGTTAGTTCTCAGTCCGACTAGAGGTCTCTAGGCCAAGACTCACTAGCTTCAAGACCCAGTCGATCGTTTGCTTGATATATGGCATCCCATCATGACGGTCATAAGACGGCTTCAGACCTGCGTGCTCAGGGTACTGTTTGAATGGCTCGGTTCGCAATATGCCATAACTTGAACGAGCTATCCTCTCCGGCCCGTTTGCCTTGTTCAGAGCTCTAAGGACAGCTCCTGATGCTACCGCGTTGATGATAGAAGTTCTGTATATGAGAGCTTAGTGATTTGCCAAGAGGAAAATGCGCTCAGGAAACAAACCCTTGCTGGGGTTCCATTAAGGTGATGCGACAATTATGGTCCCTCCCGTATTCTTGCAAGAATTCCTGAAGTCTTTGGCTAAGTGAGATTGAGGTTCCGAATCCTCCAATGAGAACAACTTTCTGTAAAGCCTCATGTCAGTGAAGGACCTGTTTGACCAAAAGTAACTTACCCCAACGGTGTATCCTTTACCTCTTGCTTCATCGAGCTGGCTCTTTACAATTTCAGCTATAGCGTCGAGATGCTTGAAAAAGATCTCTCGAATCTTGAGTCTATCGTAGTCAGGTTAAGAAAGTTTCTTAGTTAGGCTTTAGAGCTGAGACTTACCTCGGAATGTAAATGCATTCATTTCTGAAACCCTTGGCAGGATTGTCACGAAGCCCTTTAATATATATCTCCTTCCTCGCAGTTTGCTGGTTATAGTCGTAGCCCCGCTTGATCCTCTTTTCGAATTCTTCGAATG
This sequence comes from Fusarium pseudonygamai, assembly GCA_013186785.1. Lineage (NCBI taxonomy): Eukaryota > Fungi > Ascomycota > Sordariomycetes > Hypocreales > Nectriaceae > Fusarium > Fusarium pseudonygamai. The sequence continues at coordinate 2,594 of JAAQRH010000335.1, forward strand.
TTATTCTCTCAACAATTCCATGAATGGTCTCGATGCCGTCATTGAGGTATGTTTCGTCAGCAAGGAGATCGTTGAGATAGTCCCGGAAACCTTCATTCAGATAACTCGATCCATGCAGACCACCTTTCAAGCAACAGTCAGCTATAAGTGAAACGCATTCATATCACACATCACACAACATACCACCAGGAGCCACTATCTCGGTCTCTAGTCTCAATGGCTCCTCCCTGCTGACTCTATATGTGTTCGCATCGACAGTCCCGCCACCTTGATTGTCTGTTAGATGGAATCGCGCAATTGGGGTGAAGTCATACCTGCATCTAGCAGAACGAAGCAATCGCCGGACTAACGAATTATATTAACAGCGCATCGGGCTGGGGCTAAAGGGAGATGTCTGTACCTTTATTTCAGCCGAAGTGGAAAGCATGTGCGCAGCTGCAGCTTCTGGCTCTGACACGATAATTAGGTTATCGATGCTCTTATTCTGTAAATCAGCCCTTGTGAAATTGGCTCTTTTCATTGCCACTGCTAGGCAGGCCTGCATGTCCCGACATGCTTTCTGCGTCCAGATAGCAGGGACACAAAGGATCATCTCCTTCTCATAACTGTCGTCAAAGCCCTGACGGCGCAACTGGGCACGAGTATGCTCCAAAAGATAGGTAAGGAAGTCAGCGATGACATGAAGGGGTCCTTGGATTACATTCTTTCTCTTGAGTGTATTGATAGTTTCACTGACATCTCGCCTCACACTTTCAGTCATCGCACTGTTGTCAAGTAGGAGCTTGAATCGAGACAAAGGCTGGTTGGTCGTGTTGGAGTGTGTAGATGGACGGTTCCAGACTTCGTGTACTCGGTAACCCCATCGGAACTCCTCCGAAACGTCCGAGAGCATGGAGATGTCGCCGTCTTCGTCAGGTACTGGCACCTCAACCTCATCGCCGTTTTCCAAATGTCCCTCAGGGTTATCAAGATTAAAGTGGTCGCGAAAGTGGCGGTCCAAAGGATATATCACCTCGGTAGGAACCTCCTTGCCCATTGGATCATTGTAGTGGTAGTTGTAGTTCTCGGGGTAGTTGCCGATCGAACGAATAGACCTCGGGTCGACGGAATCCGATGGACATCCTTGGGGCACGTCAACGTAGGAAACTGCTGAGTAAGTAGTACCAAAGTCTACTGCAATGATTAGACGTTTTGGTAAGGGGTCTCCACGGTCCTCGTCTAGCAGGTCAAGGTTGATTGGTTCCGGTCTAATATGGTTCTCCTCAGATTGAGATTGGTGATTGGGTGCATTTTCTCGACCTAGAGTCACCGTCGAAGACCTTGAGAATGACATGATCTTAGCGCATACAGTGAAATGGATAATTCGCGCATAGTAGGCCAGCAGCCCTCCTATTTAATCACCTTATCTCTACAGCTGAGCCCCACGATCCGACAGCGAACCATCTCTCTAGGCAGCAAGGCAGAAACCTAACTGTTATGGGAACGCGTAGATTTCGTGATGGCCAATAATGACGTGTTGTTGGTTCGACAAATATGCATCATGGTACAGTTGACTGAATGCAATTGGGCAATGCACGTATCACATGGGCGCAGCCTGCATACAAGGCGACAGGGGTCGAACCAACATTAGTTCCAGCGGCTACGAAGGCCTCCAACTTCTCTCTGAACAACTCCATCATGGCAAGAAAGAACAATCGAAAATCCAGGCGGCGCGCCAGGTCCAAGCCGACAGAGCGAATCTTATGGAGCAACACCGACCGACTTCAACTTCTAGCATACTTGAACTGGTGCGTGCAATACTGTGTAAAGTTCGAGGTGACGGCACCTGGTCACCTAGAAAGGGTGACAGGAAAGCAGTTTTCAAAAGAGCGTATCCGACGAAAGCTATACCAGGAATGGCAAGACTGGGGAACATGCAAAAAGTTCAATGATCTATTTGAGCTGGGCACAGCCGGCCTAGAGCCTCTTGTTGGCGAGGAGCAGGAGACATTACAGAACATGATCACCAGCATAAACCCTGCCCAGGAAGCTCGCTGCACACGAAGCAGATCGCTGGGTCTTGCTGCCCGGTCTGGTACCCTCTCTGCACCTCGCTCTATCTATTCAATCAGCAGCTCCAGAGAACCCAATGAATTGTCTATTCCAGAGGCTCGCAACCCAAGCATAATACCTGAACGCCCGAGACAAAAGGTTAGGGACGTGACCTGATAAAGAACCAACCTTGAACTAATAGATTTCTAGAACAAGACAAGATCCTCTTTGGGGACAACAAGACTGGCCTTGAACAACGATCTTAGTGATGATGAGCTCGCACGAGATGATGAGACAGAGAGGGTTAAAAGCGAGGATGAATCCGAACTAAGCATAATTGAATCTCCGGTGCTCTTAGCTATAGAACGCCAGCTCGCCCCGACCATCCCAGACTCCCAAGACGACACTATGACTGTTATCTCGCAAGAAGAGTCGAGCTTCTCCACGGAGGAGAGATTAAGGCAGTCAGAGGCAGATCTCCTCAAACAAAAGAGCTATTCTATCACGTTAGAAAACCGAATTTCTGAGCTCGAAAGAAGAACCTACGACTTGGAAGAGTGCATTCGCCTTGCCAGCTCAGCTAATGGTGAACATGGGGAGGCAACTCGGCTTCGAAAGGAACTATCTAGTTTCAAAAAACAGCTTGATCGAAAACGACTTCTTGAGAGGAACCACGATGATCTGGAGGCAGATAGGCTCGGGTTCCTCAACACCTCTCTCCGGGCAGAGTATGGGAACCTCTACTCAAACATCCGCAATACTTCTTCGACGATTTGTCATCTGAGTTTGGACGACGGCCTCCCAGAAAAACGCACGGATTTCTCTCCCCTGGCGGATAATTGGGCGAAACGCATTAGCGGGTACTATCTGGGCTGTCTGCTCGACCGATGTGAGGCAGCAAAGACACCGAAGAGATTCACCTTAGCAGCTCTGGTGGCAGCAGGTATCTTCGAACTAGTTCTCGAGGATGTGTTTCCAGCCTTCCTGGCTGCTGACTCGCCACTCTTGGATCAGTATAGAAGGCATATCGAAACTGAAAGTAAGCATGCCATTCTGTTTACACTCAATCCTACTTGTTTACCAAGAAACCAAGCTAACAATACTAGGCGGATGGAAAGCCCTCCAGCGGCTTGACGTTATTTCCATAAAGTCACTTTTATCTGGCAAGGAATCTAAAAGTAGGATGATTTCAGAAAGGTCCGAGTGGCTTTCCAGCTTAATGCTGCAAACTCTAAGCAGTTTTCTGCCCCTTGAAAGTCGTGATATAACCCAACGTTTGGCTCACAGCGACCCAGAGACGGAGACTATTGGCGACGTGGACACTACTCTGCAGCATGCATTGAAATTCAAGATTGAACTGTTACTGTCTGTCAAAAGGCTTAAGTATCACTTCTTCCGGCCGGGCACACCATTTAACCCGGAGAAAATGCAGGTCGGTCAATCTCAAGCTGGCGACAGTGCTCTTTTGGGTCAAGAAGTTAAGATCTGCCTATTACCCGCTCTTTTCGCTTTCCCGGAAGTAAGCAATGGCAGTGGAATCGGAGGGGAGTCAGATCTTAGGGCAAGCTATAGTAAGGCTCTGACAGAAGCATCAGCCAAGTGTACGGAATCTCTGGTTCTTGTGGAGAAGGCAATTGTATTCCTCTAGGTACAAGATTAAAAAGCAATCCCTTCTATTGATGATGTGCAATATATCCATCAAATACACCAAAGAATATCGACTTGGAAATCTTTGTTGGTTCAGTGGTATCAGGCCTTGTCAAGTAAGTCATTGAAAATACAGATGCATGACTCGCTGCCATCCGAAACGCATCGTGCCGATTGCCGGATCTCAGCCTTGGCTCGCCCTACAACTTAAATCTTCGGTGGAGTTCTAGTGGAGTTTTAGTCCAAAACTCTGATCGATTAGACTGGGTCAAGTGACGACATCTTGGCTTTCGTCACGAGCCAAGAACCAAAACCAAGGAAGATAATAATTAAGTTATAAAATAAAGAAATGCAATGCCCATAGTATTCCAGATCTGATCGCGACTATACGAAAATCATCGCGATCAAAATGTCGCAACCAACCAGCCCAGAGTATCGTGCAGGGGAATACACACGAACCCTCAATGGTCGCCCCGTCGATCTAGAATCCGGCTCTGCAGCACGCGACAGAGCATTCCCCACAAACTCCCCCCGTCCTCTCCGTCTCAAAGACCGCGTCGTCAGAATAACATGGTCCTGGTTCCCCTGCACAATGTCAACCGGCGGTCTCGCCAACCTCCTCAACGAACAGCCCTACACATTCACCGGTCTCAAAACCATCGGCAAAATATTCTTCATCCTAAACATCATCCTCTTCCTAACCTTTACAGCCCTCATAGCCGCACGCTTCGCAATGAAACCCCGTGCTTTTCCAACAAGTCTGCATCATCCGTCTGAATCATTCTTCTTTGGGGCGTTTTGGGTTTCTATTGCGTTGATACTTACGGGCGCGCAGTCGTATGGTGGGCCCGAGACGGGAGAGTGGTTTACGACGGCTATGAGGGTGGTGTTTTGGATTTATTATGCTTGTGAGATGGTGGTGGCTGTGGCGCAGTATCATATTATCTTTGAGACGGAGAGGCTTGCTATCTCGGAGGCGTTGCCCGGTTGGATATTGCCTGCGTATCCGTTTTTGGTGACGGGCATGTTGGCGGCTAAGATAGCGGGGAGTCAACCGCAGTGGAGTGCGGTGCAGATTATAGTTGCTGGTTTGATGGGACAAGGGCTTGGATGGATGCTTGCGCTGTTTATTTATGCTGTTTACTTGTCGAGGCTGATTCAGCACAAGTTGCCGGTTGCGTCAAAGAGACCCGCCATGTTCATCGCTGTTGGACCAACAGGTAACGTCTCCCCAACACTTGTTCATATCTCTGTGCTAACTCTTGTAGCTTTCACATGTGGTGGTCTAATTGCACTCGGCAAACAAGCCAAGTCCGCTCTTCCAGATGACTTCCTCAGCACCCCCAGCATCCCCGCCGGCGAACTCTGGTCCGGCATGTCAGTAGCAGCAGGGCTCTTCATCTGGCTCATGGCGATCTGGTTCTCAGCCCTATCAGCTATATCCGTCCTCCGCGGCGCTCGAAGGATGGAGTTTAGTTTGTCCTGGTGGGCACTTGTTTTCCCCAACGTCGGTCTCGCTCTTGCGAGTATCAACGTTGGAAACACTCTGTCCTCGAGGGGCATCAAGATTTTTGCATCAGCGTTGACGGTTGTTTTGGTTATGGTGTGGTTTTTCTGCGCGACGTTTCATATCCGAGCTGTTATTAGGAAGGATTTACTTGCTGTTGGGAAGGATCTGGATGTTGAGTATGTGAATAAACAGCATGATATAAAGTCTGAGAAGCGAAGACATTAGCTAGCGAGCATCTAGAGCTTAGATATCACCGGATTATTTGAATTGTGGCTTTGAAAGTACCGAGGGGATAAAAGTAATCACACTATGGTCTATTATCCTCTGTTTGAAATCTTGCACGTTAATCAAGCTCCGGCTCGAGAAGGGATGCAGGATTGGAAAGCGGAATTCTCCAGAGTTTTGGCGATTATCCATACGGTACTGTTTGTTAAGAGTTGGCGTCATCACCAGATGTCAGCATGGTTCCAATGGGGCACCCCTGATTAGAGCTTAAACAACATTATCATCCTAAGCTATAATAATGAGCAACAATTGACAATACTAAGGCGACTACAAAGTTGAGTTGCTAAACCCCTCTAGCTCTCGTTCGTTCTCACCAGACATGCAACGTGCCATCTAGTAATTCCTATTCTTGAACAGAATCTCAAAGTCCGGCTCAGGAGAGCACTATTAACGTCAGCATCACACCCACGCATCATCTCATTCAAACTTACCAATACTTCAAACTCAATATTCTCAGGTCGACTCACACCATCAGGAAGCTTGATATCATAGTTCATCAACAGCTCCGCCATGATGAGCTTGATGTTGATGGCGCTCAGATATCTCCCCGGGCACGCATGTCGCCCAAAGCCCCAGGACAAGTCATCCGTCCCGCTGCTGGAGTACATGTACTTCTTTTCCTTACCAGGTGCTTTGCGCCATTTATGAAAGCGCAGACCATCAAACTCCTCTGGATTCTCGTACAACTCAGGGTCCTTGTGGATTGAGCAGGTGTTGATTTCGAGCTTGGTGCTTTTGGGAACGAATGTTCCGTCCGGGAGGGTCATGTCTGCGATGGCTGCGCGTTGAAAGGTCGCTATAGCCTGTTAGTGCCTCATGAAGGGTGTAATTCTTTTGGGTGGGCGTACTGAGATCAGGTGAATTGAACCGCTGACTCTCCTTGAGGAAGCTGTCAAGCTTATCCATCGCCACCGTCGACTCCTTCGTGAAATGCCCATTCCCATCCCTAGGCACACTCTCAACCTCCTCCCTCAAAATAGGTATATACTCCGGATGCGCCACAAGATCATAAATCGCCTGCGTCGTCGACGAAAACGTAGTCACAGTCCCAACAGCAATCAGCGTCATCTGATGCAACAACTGCAGCTCAACATCATCCTTAATATGCTCATTTCGTCCATTACTCAAATGATCCAGCATAGTCGGGGGATCCTCCAAATTCCCGCCTTTTTCTTGTCTTTCACGCATAGAAGCCATTACGCGCTTGCGCCCTTTGGCCCATTGGTCTTTTATGGCGGCGCGCTCGGGGATGAAGCGGTATACGAGGGGGCGCAGGTAGGGGTGCCATTGTTTGAGGGCGCGGATGCAGTCGAAGCAGGCGAGGACGTAGCCGGTGGATGCGGCGAGCCATTCTTCGTCGAGGGAGGCGGCTGTGCCTTGGAAGACGCGGGCGTTGTTGGTGGCGATGAGGCGGAGGACTTTGTCGTGGACTTTGACGGGGGTCCAGTCTTTGCTGGTGAGTGGAGTTTCGGATGAGGGTGTGAGGAGACGAACCTTTGTATTTTCCTATGATGCTTGGCATGTTCTTTTGAACCATTTGATGGAGAAGTGGGGTGAAGGCAGCTGGTGTCATTAGCCTAACCTGGTATATGAAGTCAGTAGGGAGATGCTCACAAAGCGACCCGGTCAGATTGGCTTTGATAGCGTGAATCACGTATTCTGCTGGACCGCCGAAATGCGTATACTCAATTTGCATGTCCTTGAAGAGTCAGTAAACATCGGGAGTGCTGGCAAGTGGAGACGGACATTGTCAATTGAGACTTTGAAGCTGAGCGCGGGGTGACTTTTTAGTTCATCGAGAAAGCTAGGTGGAATTACAAGCTTCACACCTATACAAAGTCAGCTAAGTTATCGGCATTAGTCGCTTGCCTTACCATCTTGCGTATCGAGACCAAAGACCTCATTTTTGAACTATTCCATCAGCATACAAACTCATCCACGATAGTCGTTGCCATACCTTTGCGTAACCCTTTGCCATCACAGCCCGAGGATTGAAGCAGTACTCCAGCGCCCGCTGTCTCGCACTCTTGATCTCATCTTGGAGTAGAATCTTGACCTTGGGTGTTGCGCTCGAGCTAAAGAATTTCAAAGCGAAGACGATGGAAGCGATAGCCAAGACCCCAGCAGCAACGAGGCTCGGAAATTGGTGCATATGGTAGATCGTGTCTGTCGATTTGATGCTCATATTGAGATTGCTTGCTATCGCACACAATTATTGACATGCATAGATCAGTGAACTCTGCGCAAACCAGGGCCACAGGTCTGTTATATGATAATCAATTAATTCTTCCATTTTCATGTAAAGTCAGATTTGTTTGCTTTCAATTCGCGACGCTAGATATTGTTCCTCTTGATGTCACGGCGCTAGACATTGTTCTTTTTGGTGGCGGAGTTTGCCGCCCACCAACAAGCAAACCAAGCCCAGCAAATCTCTGACTTTCTCTCGATTGTCTTTTCGATTCTGACTCTCTAAGTGGCCACGACCGATTTAGTCATCAATTCGGCATTCGGTCTTTACGCAGCCATTCGCTTATGTCGCGAGCTTTTCTTTGCTGGAGGCTCGTTTGGCGTCTGTTCGTAAGATAGCACAACGGAAATCAATGGGCTCGCCCTTCTATATATTGCCAGACTTGTTGTCAGTTATGTACATTCATTGTCAATAAATCGGTTAAAAGTGTGCTATGTAAAAACAGATTATATGTGACTACAATAGTTAGAGTAGTAGTCATAGCAACGATCCTGCGAGCTTTTGGCGCCGTCTCACGAGGTACCTTCGGAGGCAGGCCCGTTGTACATATCGTTGGCGAAAATAAATAATAAAGACAAAAGTGTTCAAGTATTGAACAGGCCATCAGCTCGTTCCCTCCTTGTTACAAGTATAGTTAGAGTTGATAGTGCATCTGTAGCGTTAAAGAGATGCCACCTTCAGCTCAGAGAATGGCTTCATCTGGAACATATGTCCTGCACCACCGCCACTAAGTCCCACCGTCTTCTCACCACGCTCCGTCATCAACTTGGCATATTCTTCAAGTGCCCCGCCACGGATAATCACGCTGCACAAATCCGCTGCTTCCTGGAACGCAGAGTTGGCACCAACGCCTCCAACAGGAGTCATCGGGTGAGCTGCATCGCCTAGCAAAGTCACTGCCGCACTGTCAGGCCTGTTGACCAGTTCATCCCACTCCCTCCTGAATGTCTCTGGAGAGGAAGCGAAGAAAGCTAGCGTCGAAGATGCTGATGCGTCCTGGCTCTGCAGCAGTGACCGGATAGTTGGATGCCAGCTCTTGGTCATCTCAACAGACTGCGAGGCATTGAGATCTTCTGCTGCGATTCCCAGCAGGGTTCTGTTGATGCATAGGACCCAGTACACATAGTCATCCGGCACCCTATACTTGCTTCTTTCATCAAAGTTCAAGTCTTGTGGAAACTCCATCGTGTCAGTGAAGAGCTTGAGCCCAGGCTTGTTGCTATCTCCAGCAAGACATATTCCTCCGAAGAATTCTTTAGCCATGGAAGTTCGTGTTTCGGGTTTGATGAATGTCTTTCCATAGATAGCTCCGCACTCAGTGTCCAAGACATCGTAATTCGGCATCAGCTGTCGACGAATATGCGATCTGGTACCATCGGCGCCGACCAAGATGGCTCCTGTTTCCGTGGTACCATCCGCAAACGTCACCTCAACACCACCACTGGTAACACGATAACTTTCAAACGACTTTCCAAAGCTGATATCATCTTCCAACCCTTCCAAAAGCACATTTCGAAGAACAACGCGATCAGCGTTATAATACTTCCCGTCCTGCATCGGAGGCGGACCACGTCGCTCACCAGATGGTGATGGTTTCTGACCGGTGACTGCATCGAGGCCGCTCATGCCTGGGTTGAAGAGGGCACAAGTATCTTCATATGTTTTCCAGAGATGGTCTGGGAGCAGTTTCTGGAGGGCACCTGCGCCGTCGGGGTTGATGCGAATGCGATAACCTTGGGGACGGAAGTCTGCGGATGAATCGCGTTCGAAGATGTGGAATGGTATAGGTGGGCTGGCGCGTTTGAGTCCTTGAGCGAGAGCGAGGCCCCCGAGGCCTCCTCCGACGATCAAGACTCTGTTTTGGTCACTGGATGACATTTTGAAGAATTGTAGTGAGAGGGTTGTATTGTAGTGTGAGTAAGTTAATGGGTATTGGAAGAAAGCTCTGGTAAAATGTTGCTCAGTTGAATCTACATGAAGCATGTCTTTACAGTATTTATAAATCTCCGAAAAGGGGCCATCTATCATAGCTTCGCCATCTTGTAAGTTTCGTATTATCCGACTGAAGCTTTCGGGACTTTCTACCTTCCGACGAAACTACCCTGGAGCTTTCACCGGCGGCTTGTGCGAGCCGAATGAGCGCTCTGCTGACCCTCACCTTACCTAACTCGGCCAAGGTTGGTCGATCAGTTCGAGGCTTTACCGTATATGGTAAGGTGTTTTCTTGCCATCATGTTTGCGCTCAACCAAGCCGACAAGATGAGAAGCATCTATCTGCATATCAGGTTAACTAATCGCGAGTTCTATCAATTCTAAGCCTACAAGGGACAGTCCTCCCAATAGTTCAATTAAGCTCGGCAGCGTTGTTAGCTAATTCAGAAGCCTGTACTAAGTTACGTGTTGCTCAAGTTTCATTTCTAAATACTACAGCGGCCTTTTGGCATTCGCTGGCTCTGACAGGGCATACCTTGTCTCTCTCTGTATGCCTCTTTTTGTCTTTTTAAAGCATCATTACATATCACAGTTGTTGTTTTCATTTTATAAATTCTCAAATGACTTATTGTCCTACGTTGCTGGGGCCAGATCAATGACGTAGCCTGTCGCTACAGAGACGCGACTCTAGAGTCTAGGGCTCATGGTGACGTGCATGACTCTCAAATGCTCATGGCTGTCATAAAACCAAAGTCAACATTCAAAAATCAACTCTGTAATATAAAATTATAACAATTTGACTCATCAACAGTTGAACATCCAAATCAATCATCATGTCTCTTCGCATCTCCCAATCCCTCCGTCGCGCAGCCCTGCGCCCCAACCCATCCCTCCTCAGAACCCCAATCATCGCGCACCGCTTCCAAAGCACCCAGCAGAACAAAGACCTCCCAATCCTCTACTCCGCGCACGCCAAAGTCGTCGGCGCCCGCAAGGGCCACGTCGAAGCAGAGTCCCTCAACGTCGACCTCACCATGTCCAAAGCCCTCGGCGGCCCCGGCGACGCGGGCAAGACGAACCCCGAGGAGATGTTCGCCGCTGGCTACGGCGCGTGCTTCCAGTCTGCCATGAACGCCGTGGCTGCCAAGGACGGTATCACTATGCCTACTGCGCCGGAGGATAGCATTGTTGAGACGACGGTGCATCTTGTCGGCGATATGAAGAAGCTTGATATGGGGCTGAGGGTGGATATGAAGATTAGTGTTAGGGGGTTGGAGAAGGAGAAGATTGAGGGGATTGTTGAGAAGACGAAGAAGGTCTGTCCGTATAGTAGGGCTATTGAGGGCAATGTCTTGACAGAGTGTACTGTTGTTAAGCTGGACTGATCGGGTATATGGGTACTGCACTGGGCCAGACGGTCTTGTTCTTTAAGATTGGGCTGAAATAAAAAATGAATCAGACTGCTTTTTCATGCCGAGTTGTAAGTTTCGCATACAATTCTGGGGAATCAATGGTGTCAGAGTTTCATTCATGATCAAAATCGCAAATAATTGTAAAACGGATTTTTAAAAATCAACGTTCTTCAGACTTTATAATTTAATACAGAGTATAATTAGAAGCGTAATATCCCCGTTGACAGCGGCATGTTGTTGAACTCTCTAAAAAGACATCATGCGGCTCTGCGATAAGCACTCACCGGTTGATTGTAGGGTAGTGGACGGGAATAAGAAGGAATGTCAATTGAGATCCGGCCTTGTCAGTATGTACACACTATACCCACCAGGCCTTAATATCTCAATAGCTCGCACCATTAAGTTCACTATTATCTATTCACTGTTGTGAGACATTGCCCTTCTGTTCTTACGGTCCTTGTTCTCCTTGTTCCGAATGTTCCCTACACCAAATTGGCGCACAAGACCTACATGACAGTTCATCGCCCGATGCAACCGACATTCTCTGATGCATTCACCGACCTAATAATCTTCATAATAATGAAATAACCCCGCTTGCTGAATAGAACTCTCCATATAACATATACGAGATCTTCGGCCCAGTCCTGACACATTGGGTACCATCGCGCCTGCTAGACTCCGATCCCAGCACCATCTCGTCAACAATCACATCGTAGTGAGATTTTAGACCAGCCTCACCTGAAGGCTGAAGAGGGGAAAGCAACAAACACGTGCAGGCCATAATAGGTATCCGAAGGGGAAGTCTTGGGCGGATGCACCGACTCCCGGCCGAGAAGCTCCAGCCCTTTCTCTATCAAGACTTGAGCTGATCCTGAAATCTCTCCTCTGGGCCTCAATATGAGTGAAAAGGGTATGGCCTCCGTTCGCAAGCGGTGGTTGAGCTGTGAAATGAGGCTCTAGAACTTGAGGTGCAGGGATTACACAACTGCCGTGGATCCGAAGGCTCTCGGTCAACATTTCAGCTCCGGATGATTGCTTTCCGGGGTTAGTCGACCAGCCTCTTCTTCGTCTAGTCTTCTCTTCTCCGGTTAGTCTTTCATACAATGTAAGATGCAGTGATACCACGATGTCAATAAATTAGTCACAGTATCATCTTGATGAAGCGACATGCTGAAGCCATGTTGCGGGGTAATGCAGCACCGGATGTCGGTGGAAGCAAGCTACAGGGGTCTCATCACGACGTTTTGGACCCTGAGTTAGGAGCTTCAAGGTCTAGCTCTTCATCTAGTCGTAGTTAATTTCTCTCCCCTCGCTTTAACTAAGTTAGTACCATCTTGAAGTTTCCTTTTCGATCCGAGAGTCCGAGTTGCGATTCTCGTTAGTGTTTGTGCCGAGACGGTCCCGACGAGGCGTTACGAGCAAACATTGGCCATGCATGGATGGTAATGCAATGCGTTCAGGGTCGTCAATTGCTATTTGCTACCGTCTCATCAACCATAGCCACGTCTGACTGCGTGCCTGATCACAGCGCGGTAAACGGGTTCCTGGGTCGATCGTACGGTAATACGGCACAAACCCGTCAGCCCGGTTCAGTATACGAGGCTGGTGTTACAACAACAAAAAGCAAACGCCCAAGTCTACGCGAGGTATCAATTCCGCGGAAACACGTTGTCAATCACTATGACTTCGCAATGCTATCCCACAACAGATGCAGCAATTAATGATCAGAACATGACGAAATCAAATCCAATTCACCGGTCCTGTCTCTAATCCCCGTTTATATCATCCCAAATCATTGGTTCTTGGAACTGTCAGCTACAAACTATTGATAGGTCTATCGACGAGCTATTGGCATGGCTTGTAGTAGCAGGAACCTTGTCGCACCAACAACCCGCCACCAAAACCTGTGGCGAGGGATTACTGGCCGTTCCTTTTCAACCGTGGCGCTCTATACGGGCCATGATGATCGCCGTTGGGCGTACTAAGAGCGGGTGTTCCTTTCCACTACCGTCAACGTCGTTGTTGAACCTACACTTGCGGTATTTTTAGATCCACCGCGGCGACCGTTTTCTAGATTTACCCGGATTTTTGGGAATAGCTTATTCTTTGTAGCGTTATTCTTCTCTCGGAACTAATGATTGCGTGATTTGGAGTAACCGTCATTAATACATCTTTATTAAGGTCTAGACTTGAAGATCGATCTGAGACTAGTGCGCCGATCCATCGGCGCATTGACAATCCCCGGACTCGCCAAGTTTCGTCTATCGCTTGACTGGCCTCAGGGGGCAAGAAAACACCAGACCTTAATATAAGGTGTCAAAATAAACTCAGTAAAAAGTATCCTAAGCTAAGGCTAGATTTACCTAATATTTTCATCCCTTAGGGTTAAGGTCCTGAGTTTTCTTTCCTCCCCTAGACTGGACACTAAGATCTCACTCCCATGCCCATGTTAAGGCTGACAACGATCAAGGTTCTCAAGCCCAGGTACCAGGTTCAGGCACAAACAAACGTGTCTCAAATCACAATGCCGAGAGGCCGATGCTCTCAAAGTGGCTTTATCCTACGTGGCAGGGCGGTTTAACGTGGTATCACCAGAGAAAGTGTAACAGCTGGGTTAGTCTCGATTTAGCGCAAGCCATGCTTATTACCGTGACGGTCGGTGCTAGTGCGACGAGAGGCTCTCAACCGTTTGATTGCCGTTCTCGTCTTGGGCGCTGGTAGAATTTCTCACCAAACATTACCCAACTTGGGATCTACGCTAAGCGATGCTCGCGATCCGCAATACCCCATGTTTTCCACAGATCTGGAGCAAACGAGAGTCTTTTCAGGTTCAAATAGCCTCTTTTGGACAGCCAAGGTTGACTAAATACTATATACCACCCTCTTCTGTCCCATCGGCAAAGCTCATCATCCCAATCCATCATGAAAAGAGTGTGAGAAACGAAAGTATGGTAGGTACAGTTGACATGTGTAGATACAAGACTCTGGGTAGTATGTACAAGACACTGTCTTACTCTTTGATGGCCTTGTAGCCGCCGCCCTTGCCTCCCTTTCCGCCCTTGTAGATGTTGATGTTGATGGTCACGGGCGCATTGAAGTCAATTTCACCAATGCACATTTGGAACTGATCACTGTCAGCGCCGCATGAGGAGTAGGGATGAGGTACTTGCGCCGCTGTTGTTGTTGCAGCAGATGATTTTTGCGTTGCAGACCTCCGAGTTGGAGCAGGTTTGAGCTGTACGGTGTCAGGCTACTCGCACAGTAGGAGGAAAAAGAAAAAGACTTACTGCCGTCAGCGGCAGTGGTGCAGCAGTACTGAGTTCCAGAAGAACAAGCATTGCCCTGGTTGTTAGTCGGAGCAGGACAGTTCTTGTCGCTGCCCTTCTTAGCACCTTCATGCAGACCAAGTTAGATTCGACGCTGTACACTGTTTCGGTGAACTTACGGCGAAGAGCTGGCATTCTGGGCCAGGGAATGTCCCCCATAGAAGGCGCCCTAGGCTCAATGTCTCGAGCTTCAACTTCAACAGCCGGCTCCGCAACAGGCGATGCAATGGCGCCCTGCAGAATGGCAAGGCCGTAGAAGATGGTGGAGAGCTGGAGTTGCATGATAGCGAGGCGAATCTCAAGACAGAGGAGTGAGTGAGTGAGTGTGTGTGCTCGAACGAGTGGAGTAGTGGTGATGCCGGAGATAGTTTGAGGGGAGACAGAGACTGGTATTTGTGCAGATGTCTTAAAGTACTGTCCCAAAGCTGAACTTGCAGATACGCACCCGTTGCTACTGTGGACGGTGAGAATGACAATAAATGACATAAGTGCCGTCTGTGCTAAGGTCTTGTTTTCTCGTGTTGGCGGATGTCGGCGTTGGGTCAATGCGCATATGCAGAGTGATCCGGGGTTTACGGTAATAAAGCAATGTTCAGCCAGCCATGATCTGAGCCACTGAATAAGCTTTTTAGTTTTGGGACTTTGGCCTTTGTGGTGAGATCTATTGAACCTTGTTTCTAGGATCTCTAAGTTCCTCTAGTTGAGACCGTTTTAAACGTCTGGTGTCTTACACGTGATTCCAAGGCACTGCATCCTGATTGTTTCCGAGTTCAAGACTAGCAGATCGAGTCTTTGGCTGTTTTGGTAGGGAGAGTGTACTGCTTATGTTGTGAGGCCTGAGAACTTTAGCCGTAATGCAACAACTGCGCTGTTACATGCGTCAAGCCCTCGCATTTCTTGGTAAAGCGTCCCTGCTGATCCGGGTCTCGGCCTCCGAATCAACCAACATAGCCAATGAATCTTCTCTGCCATTGGAGCCCAATTGCATCCTCGTCTCTGTTGGCTGCCTTCATGCATTGCATGTGCTGTACTCACGGGCTGTCGTTAAGCCTGAGAAGCTATGCTAGCTTGTGTCCTACGCTCAACTCGCCGGACCATTCGGAACCTCGGTGTCGAGCTGACATGATTTACTAGACTCAGCTCACTCGGACTACCGCACGAGGCTCAGGCTAGACCTTGGTCTCGATCCAGCCTCTTGTCCTGTCCTCCAACGATTTCGCGATGTTTGCTCAGTTGTGGAGTTGGCCAACCTCTCGTTGGGCTTCCGTTGCATGAATTTGGCGTTCATTATGGTCTAAGAGGCAGGAAAAGAGTTCGATAGCTTCAAGTTCAGCTGACACAAGGTCACTTAGGCGTAAGGAGAGGTCATCGTGAGGTATCAAGTTGAACAAGACGTGCATTGCTATGAGGCCGAAATGTGTATATAAGGACGACGATTCTCCCCCTAAACTCAACTTTTCCTCATCACTCACTCACTCAACAATCAACTCAGATCTCAAATCAACTCTTCAACACTCTTTTTCGAGACAATCACTTCTTACCAACCTTCAACATGAAGTTCACCGCCTCCATTCTCACTGTCCTGGCCCTCGCTACTGGCGCTCTCGCCACTCCTCCCGCTCCTCGCCCCCCTGCCCCTCCCGCTCCTCCTTCCAACAAGAACAACAACAACAACAACCAGCAGAACCAGTGCGGTAACGGCCAGTCTCTATACTGCTGCACTTCCTCTGGCAACAAGGCCGATGTTGAGTGTGTTTCCTTCACCAACGGTGGTCTTGGAGGTGTCTGCAACGGTATCCAGATGTGCTGCAACAACAACGTGAGTACACTAACACGCCAGACCTGGATGAGATTGCTAACTTGGATGTAGAACGGCAACCAGGGCTGCAACTTCAACGTTGGCGGTGGTACCATCACCATCAAGAAGACTGTCAAGAACTTCGGCTGGTAAAGGGTTTTACCCCTCTACCGATCATGGTGACTTCTGCACTGGGCAGTCACTGGCAATGATAAATCGATACTCACGAAGATCTACGATCATTTGACACACGAAACCTTTACGATCATTACTACGCGATGGATGAATGACTTTGAGATTGATATGGGATTTGGAATGATTCGCTTCTGCCGGTTCTGGTAGGGGATGGCTCTGGCCAAGCCGCCCTCGAACATTACCATCCACACGCTTCTTGGCAAGCATTTCTTGGGATCTAGTTAGTTGTTGAGTATATAACAATGAAAACATATCTGGTTGTTGGACTTTCTTGGCTCCCAAGGCAAAGTGACTTTGAGTTCTCTGAGCTGATTTAACCTCTCAGCCACAAGTCCCGCTTGCAAATAACGAACCTGGCTAATAATTTAGTCATTACGCCAAATCTTTTGTGTCATTATACATTTTAGACCTAGTGTGAACCCTATATCATGAATCTTTGGCAAGCCGCCCTGATGTAGCAATCAGGAATGCTTTGGCTGGAGGTGACCTTGCAAATACTGACATTTGCAATCACCACCATGGACAAGCCCAAGGGAGTAAAGCCCAAGTCGGACCGAAATTCAGTTCATTAAGGTCTGTAAGAAACGAATAAGTTTTCTGATATGGGTTGTGTGGCTTCGGTATGATGCGCCGACGATGGTTTATGCTTGAGAGTAAAGGCAGTCGGTCGTGTTTGACAGGAAGACAGCGTTAATTTAGGAATATACCGCGAAGGCGAAGTAAATGAGAATTCATCTGTTGGTGGAATGAAGTAGAAGTAATGAAGAGCGGAGTAGTAAGATAAAGGACCAGCCTCTATGCGAATAGGCAATGTCTGCAAGAGGCCGATAGGGGCAGAGCAACTTTGTATATCAAGTCCTTGACTGCCAGGGAGATGCGTAATGATTTGGTCCAGTCTGACAGGACATCTTGGCCGATGAGAAGACCAGGGAGATCAAGCTGTGTATCGGATCAAAGTAAAAATGTGGCATATACGTCTCATGCAGTTAAACGCCAACATATAGCCGGACTGTTTGCTGACGTCAAGTCCTAGAGCAAAGGGTTTGAAAATGATGGCGCTAAAGTGGAGTCCAGCGACAAGTCCCACGGTGACCGAAGCGAGTATCTTGTCCTCGAGATCCATCGTGATTGCAGTTGTGTGAGTGAACGGCTGAGAGATTGACTAGAAGAGCCTTGCAGGTTTGACTTTGTGGGTGATATTGGTCGTGTGCTGAGAGCTTAAGGACAAAGACAAAGAAAAGATAGAAGGGAGAGGAGAAGGACGGAATTTATAGACAAGATATGAATGAAAATAACGTTATCAGAATTTACGTTCTGTACGTGAGTTATAAAATGTTGTCTGGCAAAGCCTGATGATAGTGAAAGTTTGCGACACCCTAATGGGCGGTATGAAGCTTGGAATAAACTTTAGTATCTAACTCGAGGTTAAGAGAGTACTTGCCACTGCTATGGTAGATATATCTTTTATGGACTCGGCTTTAATTCTGACTTACTTAACTTCGCGATGGCTATACAAGTCCATGGTTGATCGTATGCAATGAGGTCAAATTTTGACACGGTTAATATTATGATATTTCGTGATTCGGATAGAATATGGGCTAACAAGAAACCTGCACATGAGCGTGCTACCAAAGACTATGTGGGGACAGGTAGTTTGGCTTATTAACTGTTGAGCATCATCATGCATCTGGAACCCATACTTTCTCCTTGACAGTTGAGTGTACAGAGAAATTACAACAGGCAGGCGAGTTGCAGCTTATTGTACGTAGACATGGAGTTAAGTAGAAATAATCATGTTCTGGAGCCGAAGCCGAAACGCGGAATCCGGAAATTTATCAGCAAGGAACTTGGAGAGCCGGCATCGAGTGCTCATTGGTTCATTGAATGATGTGCCCCACCTGAAGCAACTTTTATCGAGGCTAAGATCTGACTCCAAGGATTCATGATGATGAGCACTGCCGCGAGCCTGCATTAGCCCAGCCTGACTTATAAATCATGGAAATTGGTAACAAGAAGAGTGAGAGAAACCACTATATAAGTACTATTGGATGCCGTCCCAATAACAGTGACATCTCATCACAAGATATTCCAACTCTCAAACTTATCATACTGTTCCAAACTTATTACGCATTTACACAAAGATATTCACACAAAGACAAGACCGCACAATCCCCAGCATCAAAATGCCCCATCCAATCATCTTCAACGGCAGTCTCGGTCTAGGCCTCATGCTAGTCGGCCTCGGTCTCAACGCAACCCTCCGCCCAAACGACCATCTCCAACGCCTCGAATTTCCCATCCCCACTGAACCTCTGGCCAAAAAGTTCAGTCTCGCCCTCATGAGGATCTGGGGCATTCGCAACATCACCGTCGGCGTGTTGATCTCCATCATCTGGACTACAGGAAACGAGAATCTAATGGCCAATGCTTTGAGCGCAGCGATAGCTATGCCGATCACTGATGGGTTTGTGAGTCGGATTATTAGCGGTGGTGGGGAGACGCAACATTGGGTGTTCCCTCCTTTGCTTGTTGTTATGGCTGCTGGGTTGTTTGGGTACTTTTAATGATAGGTCTTGTATATTTACTGAGCTATACTGTCTGAATTTCATACCGCAGATTTGAATTCATCGTGCACTTCACCTGTAGACTATAGCTTCATTGATTACGCGTTGGCGTCACTCATTTTCCCAACCATCTTATACGCGTATTCATAACAGGAGTTCCGCAGAGGGCAACGTCAGCGGTGAAGCGATGCTGAGTTAGCCTAAGTCAGGTAGTTTTCGTATTCTTTATGGGTATTTTCGTATATATCGACTTTTCGCATTGAGCTTTCCGCGTATTACATACAACATTGTCAAGTACCCAATTAATGACATCAGTGATCCGTCTTCAGCAGTTATAAAATGCGCTTGTCTCGGTTTAGGGAATGCTTTATTCAGTCTTTATACATACTGCCAGAGAAACCTCAAGATGCGTCTCTCATCGAAGTTCTGCCTCCCCGCGCTTGCAGTAGTTGGATCATTTACTACGTCTGGACATGCAAAAGATCAATGTCGATGCGTGAGTTACTTTAAACGCTACTTACTTGACCTCTAACAGCTCTTAGACAATTGGCGAATCTTGTTGGCCCTCATCAGAAACCTGGACCTCGTTGAACTCTACGGTCGACGGACATCTCATTCGATACATCCCCCCGGGTGCTGTTTGTCACAAAGCTCACCCTAGCTACAACCCTATCGCCTGTGAAAATGTCATCAAACAATGGACCGAATCAAAATTCCACTCTAGCGACCCTGCCAGTCTACACACCGAGTGGGCCAACGCTGGCTGCACTCCAGTCTATGAAAACGAAACCAGCATCTACGGCGATGCCGAAGCTGGTGAACGAGGTTGTTCGAATGGAGCGCTTCCCACTTATGTCGTCAACGCTACCACGGTAGATCATGTTGTTGCAGCCTTGGAGTTTGCTGGTGAACATAATATACGGCTGGTCATCAAGAACACCGGCCATGCTGGTAACGGAAGGTGAAGCAGGATAACCATGGCATCCACATACATACATACCTGCTAACATAATTCAGGAATTTAGGAAATAGTAGTTTGTCGTGAGTAAAGCTCTAACCTAATTTGCGCGCAATGCTAACCTCTCAGAATCTGGACCCATAACCTAAAGAGCATCGATCTGCGGGAAGACTTTAACCTCACTTGCCCCAACGCCCAAGACGTCCCAGGCCCTCGTATGGCAGTCACAGTTGGCACCGGTGTTCAAGGTGGCGAGATGTACGAAGCTTTGGCAGAACATAACGCGTTGGCAGTTGGCGGAACCAGCAATGTGAGTCTCATCCCTCATTCGCAGTGCCCGTGCTTGGCTGACATTTGCTAAAGGACGTCGGAGTTGTTGGCTGGGCCACTGGAGGCGGTCACGTATTTACAACAGGAAAATGCGGCCAGGGAGTAGATAACATCCTCGAAGCAGAGATCGCCACACCCGCAGGAAAAGTCCTAATCGCCAACGAGTGTCAGAACCAGGACCTCTATTGGGCTATTCGCGGCGGCGGCGGCGGCACGTTTGGTGTCATTACAAAGCTAACGGTCAAGGCGTATCACGCACCGACAGTGGTTATAGGAGGCTATGACATTAAAGCCAAGAACCAGACCTCGGAAGAGGAGTTCTACAAGGTCATTGCAGATGCCCATGCGCTATTCCCTGAGATTCAAGACGCTGGCGTCCATGGTTATTATACCGTGACAGGTCCTCCTGAAGCTGAGGCGTTGACTTTCAGTGGATCGTATATGGGATTTGACATCTCTAACAAGACCTATGACGATGCCCTTGAGCCGTTCGAAAAGATGCTTGGAGAATCTAACAGTACCGTTGATTGGTCTTTGACTAAGATTCCAGTTAGTACCTGGAAAGGTCTACTCAAGGTTATGCCTGACATTGGGACGGTCAGCGCAGGCTACGACATTAGAGCTTCTCGACTGATTTCGCGACAGACAGTCACAGAAAAGAGAGAAGAGTTTGCAGCTATATACAAGAAGATCGGTCCTATAAAGGACGCACCATCGGTACAGATCCTGCCATGCTCCTGTCCCGTTCACAGCGCTAACAAACCCTCAGAATGGCTTGCCAAACCTCTCTATATCCGGAACCCTCAGCATCAGCCCCAAGGCCGTAAACAACTCTCTCCATCCCTCCTGGCGAAATGCAACCATCCATCTGATCACAGGCCAAAGCTGGACTGATTCTACAAACGACACTGAAGTCAGAAATATTATCCACGATATGACGTATAGAAAGCTCACACTGCTCAGGGAATTGGACCTTGCGCAAGGAGCTTACTTGAACGAGGTAAGATGGCGCTCTAAGGGTCACTTTTTACGGGCTTGGCTAACTGGTGTAAATAAGGCAAACTCTATCGAACCTGACTGGCAGTGGTCTTTCTGGGGACCGAACTACGCACGACTTCGTGATATCAAGGAGCGGTATGATCCCGAAGGCCTCCTGTGGTGTCCTCAGTGTGTTGGTAGTGAGGATTGGATCCAGCGTCAGGATGGTAGACTTTGCCGAGCTTTTGCCCCTTGGTAAACCTAGCCATCTCTTATTACAGGCTCCCCTTCAGAGTCCCAGGAAGGGGACATAATCGAGGCGGCATCGGATATGGGTGACAGGGCCAGGATGTATGACCATTTACTATATAGTTGAGTAAATATAGTGACTCAATGAATACATTTCTCTATTCCGCCCAATCCATGGGCTGAAACGTGCCCATCGTGTCAAATATGCTATCATGCATCCAAGTTCCCAGATCGATCTGATGATCCCCAAGTATCGACTCAAAACTATTCCAAACCTCCAGATTACCAGTCTCATTTGCCACAAAGCCGTCCTGCGACACATTCAAATTATCCTCCGACCTCAAAATACCGTTACTTGATTCATGGTCACTCTCTATCGTAGCAGCGACAAGACGATCAAATGCATTCCTTGCCTGAACCGCTCTCGGCCATCGCTCGGAAATGATGTACAGCATCGTGCTACACGCCCTGACGCTACTGCTGAACTTGGGACTGAAGATTGATGAGTCTAGACAGAAACAGTAGACCATGACTAGGCCAGCGACGAAGTTGGCGTGTAGTGAGAGTAGAGAGAAGGAGATGTACGTCTGCTGGTCGTGAAGACGTTTCGACAGTGAGCAGACCTGTCCGGCGGAGTGGACGATCTCGTGGAAGGTTGGGCTCTGTGGGGTTAGAGTGGGTAAGAAGGGGAGGTTTAGAAGTATAATGGCTTTGTGGTACTGGATCATATGGTAATCTGTTGTGAGGTAAGGATGCGACTTGTTCTCAGGGTCTGTGTGGGGAATAGCAGCCCTCCACTCTTCTAGAGCTTGTCGGAGACGAGTGACTTTGTGCGGTTTTATCGCGGAGACATCTTTATCCACGCGACATACTGTATATGAAATCTTGGAATCGATCTGTTGAAGCCGGAAGATTTGGATAGCTGGCGTAAGAGAGGTGATCTGAGAAGGGTGTTGATTTGACTCCGCAATGGCAGCGAGTATTGTTTCATCAGTGTCTAGATCATCATCGATGTTGGCAGGGAGCGCAACGTCAATATCTCTGTCAGAAATAGAGTGAGGTCGGCCCATGGTCCTGGCGACTGATCTCTCCAGCATGTATGCCGTCCAGAAGATGCGTTTCCGCCTCTCGTCGAGGGTTGGAGGGAGGTTAGCGGCTTGCCGGTGGAGGCCATTATCGATGCAATACCGCATTGTTGTTTCGATCATCCACCTGATGGCCGTTAGACTGGCCGTTCTGTTATTTCCAATTTGCGGTACTGACTCACCAAACACCAGGCTCTGTCGGTGACCTTAATTGGTATATCGTGAGGAGAAGCATCGCTTCCAAGCTCTCGAGACTACCTGTCGCAAAGATACTGTCGGCATCCGCCATGGCGCAGGCATAGTGTCGCTGGATCTCTCAAGTCAGACATGTAGATCCGCTCTGGGGATAGAGGCTTACCTTTGGGGATGAGTAATGATCGTCGTCGTTGCTCAGCTGCAAGTAACGTGCTCCAATGGCATACACTAGTTGCAACGTCGCGTAGTCGCATCTACTTCGGAATCCATCTGAACTTACAGCTTTATGTGCCGGGACGAGCTCAAGTCTAGCCTCGTGGAGCGATTGAATTCTTTTCTGGGGCAGGAAGGGATGCTTGGGGTGTACCCTTGCATGGTAAGCTTCAATAAGTTTGTCGCCGACTTCCTTGCTGGGCAGATCTGAGCCGTCAGACACTGGGCCACCCTCAGGCCGCTGCCCTACGCTGATGGGCACGCCTATTGATGAGCCTGCGGCGACATTCACTCGGCGTGAGGCTCCGTCTCGATGGCTTTGGCGCGCGTCTACCGAAGGTAATGCTGATCGCAGTAGCTTTGTAAGAGGATACCCGCTTGATGTTCCCAGAAACGAATCCGGCGATGGAGCAACAATTCCAGCGCTGGCTTCCAAATCCGAAGTTGCAGTCTCTGTAGAATATGTAGGCTCAGTCTCATTCATACCAGATTGATTGTCGGCCATGGATAGTGTCTGTTGCTGGCTGGTTGGACTGACAACAGTTTGTCGCGGTGAGGCTATCTCATCCTGTAACCTTGAGATTTGGCGCTCGAGCGACTTGACGTACTCTGCTGGGTACGCTTGCTTGGCGCCATAGGAACACTTCTCTCGAGCAGAGAGGCAGTTCGAACACGCTGGAAACTCATTATCGCAGCGCTGTTTGCGGCTCTTGCACCGGCGACAGGCGACGAGGCCTCGAGGTCGACGACGAGCAGGTCTCGCGCTTGATGATTCGGTTTGTGAATGGGACATTATCGGTGGACTAATTGTTGATTGATGAGAGTTGAGAGGTCTAGGTTGCTCCAGGGGGTCAAAGCGATTACTTTTTACCCCACCTCTACAGTGGTGGGTGGCGCTGGAATTTGCGCTTAGACCTAGCGCCCCAGCCATTGGTATGAGAGAGGTCGGGCATGAAATTACTTGTCAGGTTAATAGGCTTTGTAGATATTTTATTGTATTCTATAACATTCATGAACTCTATTGCCATAACATATGCGTGATGGGACACACAGATTGAATCTGAACTTCCCTAAGTGACTGCCATCTAAGCGGCGAACCAGTTAAGTATGGCCATAAGTAAGTAACTTGCTAGAGCATAAAAGAACCGCCCTCAACATAATGTCTGCCACAAAGTGCTGTATTTACAATCTTAGAGGCACTCCAGCTCGCTAACCACGCATTGTAACACATAGACCTCTTCCATGTCTCAAGGTGCTGGACCCTTCTCAATCTGCGCCACTTCTTCTCTCTCTTCACTTCCTTTGTCGCTGTTGCTCCTGTGACTAAATGATCGACTCTGTCTAGCGACGGAGACGGTTTGAAAGATGTTGTTGCTGTCCAAGAAGATGGCGTCGACCTCCTCCAGGTGACGACCGCTAGTTTCAGGGAAGAAGAAGTACACGCCTGTGATCAACCGTCAGAGATCGCTGCGAGGTCGTCTTGAGAGATGAGGAACTGTGCTTACTGGGAAAGGTGAGACAGATGTTGATGGCAGCGTAGATGATGTAATATCTGTACTTGAGGGTCGCTAGTCCGATGGGAGTGATTTCGGCAACGACCTATGAGCCCATAGTTAGATCACAGATAGACAACATGTAACGATTCAGGCTTACAAAGTTGAACAACCAGGCAGTGGCTAATACTGGTCAGCGAGAATTCATCATCCAATTTGGAATGGATGGACCTACCAGTTGACATGGCCGTGATGGGCACTCGGTGGCTAAGAGGTGAAATCTCCGCAGCATACAGAAACGTAAGTCCAAGGAACCCAGTGGGGAAGAACAGCGAGAAAAGGAAGATGAAAGCCGCCGCGACTCCCACCGACGCTGTGTTTCCCGGCTGCGACGACCCGCCCGCAACAACAGCCATACAAACACCCATCCCCAGAGACGACACCATCATCAGCTTGCGACGTCCAAATCTGTCCACTGTCAGAACGCCAATGGGCGAGCAGATGGTCTGCCATGTGAACACCGAAGCAGCAATGATCTTTGCCGCCCTGGGCGTTTGGCCAAGGTAGTCCTCGAATATCTTGGCCTGGTAGAAGGCCAGGGCGTTGATGCCGCTCATTTGCTGGAAGCATTGCGCCGCGCAGGCGAGACACATGCGGTGTAAGAGGCGGAGAGGGCCGTTGGTGAAGATGTCCTTTAGCTTGGCTTCTCCTGCGAGGGCCAAGGATGTTTCGATCTCGTGGATTGCTTCGCGTACTTCGACGGAATCAGCATCGGTGTCAGTCAGGTCGGCTAGAACCTCTCTTGCACGGTCGACTCGACCCTTCTTGGTTAGCCAGCGAGGAGACTCCGGGAGCAGTGGTGTAGTAAGCATAATTATAATAGAGAACACGCCGGACAAGGCCATGGGGAACCGAAAGGTGACAGAGCCGTGATGGAAGGACATACCCAGATTTGTCCACCCTCCGATAGCCAAGCCGAAGGAGATAAACAAGCCTTCAAGCATCACCGCCGCGCCTCGATGAGCAGCGCCAGAACACTCTGCTTGCCAGTTGGGAGCTGTGGCTGTAATGTGTCCAAAGCCGTAGCCAGAGACAAGTCGACCGACTATGAGTTGCGGAAGCGAGTACGAGGAGGCTTGGAGAGCTGCACCAATCGTGTTGATCAAGGCGCCGAACATGATGGTTTTCTTCCGGCCGAGCTTGTCGCCTAGCCAGATGCAGCTGAGGCAGCCGAAGAGACAGCCCAAGGTGTACATGGCCACGACGGTTCCCTATTTAAGACTGCAGTCAGTAAGAGGGTCATCAAATGGAGGAGGCTGAAGAGCGTACTTGAAGTGTCGAGTTATGGTCTTTGGTGGCTCCTTTGGTATGCACGGTATCGAGGGCAGGAAAGGTTTCTACCCACGATGGGAGGCTAAGGAACCCTCCGGCGATAGAGTTGTTGTAGCCGAACCTGTATGTAGAAGTAGAACCGGTCAGCGGCCATCCTTTCGCCTATTCTCTTATGCATTATTGAGCCTGGTTCACTTACAAGAGATAGCACGGTAAAATGACAGCCCAGATCTGAGCCATCTGGAGTTTCCTCCCTCGAAGTCCAAAGAAACCCATCTTTCTACTGGACGACTAATGCTGGTAAGTATAGTTGACTAGGAAATGAGGAGCTGAAGTATGACGATAAAGGAGAGGGTGGACAGATGCTTGTCAGAATCTGGGGATCTGGGGAAATGGATCGCCTTTTATCTTAGCAATGTTTCGACGCAATCTCTCGTAGACTAACCGTAACTTGGACTTTTGCACTCGCTCTAGTGCCATAGTGGCCATAACGCACCAGCGGTCGTGTTAGTCAATCGGGTCAACCGATGGATACTGTTGCGGCTCGATCGGCCTCCGAAAGATCGGCTGAGCCGACGGAAGAGCCGATGACGTCGGAACAGCCACCAGCACCATTATTAAGTCCATATAAACATTTGAGATCTTTGCCTCTAAGTCACATTTCTTCTACCATACAAATTGAGCTTTTATATAGACACGTCAGACATAACCATCATCTGTGTCCTCGTAATGGCTACTCGACGCCTAGCCGCCTGGTCGCACAACCTTCAATACTCGGATCTTCCGGAAGATGTAGTCCGTGCAGCTATTCGAAGCTTCTACAACTGGGTTGGCTGCACTATAGCAGGAAGCCAACATGAAGCCACACAGATCGCCGTAAGCCCAACACCTGCCTAGCCACACGGTAGCTAACATGAGCTTTCTTCCCGCTAGCACCAAACCCTGTCTCCCTTCTTCGGTAAACCTACAGCGTCTCTCCTTGGACACCATGGAGCTTCTCGTCTGGATGCTCAACATGCGGCGTTGATCAATGGTATAGCATCACACGTCCATGACTATGACGATACGCATCTGGATACCATCATCCACCCGACGGGACCTGTTGCGAGTGCTCTTCTTGCTGCTGCCGAGTGGAAGGGTGGTATCTCAGGGAAGCAGTTCATCACAGCTCTCGTGGCTGGTATAGAAGCTGAATGCAAAGCTGGACTAGCTGTCTGGCCGGGACACTACGATGTTGGCTGGTAAGTATGACGTCCTTATTCAATTACACCAACTTACAACCCTCAAGGCACATTACCTCCACCGTCGGATCAATTGGAGCAGCAGTTGCGGTCTCAAAAGCCCTAAAGCTATCTCCAACAAAGACCACTCATGCAATTGGACTAGCAGCAACCCAAGTCACCGGCCTCCGAGAAATGTTTGGTTCACATTGCAAGTCATTCCACGTCGGACGGGCAGCTCAAAACGGACTGCTAGCTGCTGTCATGGCTGAAGGAGGTTACACCAGCAGTGAGGGCGCACTGGAAGCGAAACGTGGCTGGGCTGCAGTCGTGGGGACCAGCAAGCCAGACGTGCTCCAGAACTTGAACCGTTGGCTTGGTACTGAGAATGATGATGGCTTAGTTAGCCAGAATACCGGCCGCTGGGAGATTCTGCGGAATAGCTTCAAGCCTTTCCCGTGCGGGATTGTCATTCACCCTGTCATCGACGCATGCATACAATTGCACGAGGTATTGACTAGCGAGGGACACAGCCCAGCGCAGATTAAGTCGGTCATGGTACACGTCCATCCTCTTGTGCTGGAACTCACCGGGAAGAAGACTCCAAAAGATGGTCTAGAGGCAAAGTTCAGCGTATACCATAGTGGCGCATGTGGTCTCCTCTTCGGTAAAGCTACACCGTCAGAGTACGAAGACGATGTTGTACTTGATCCCACTGTCATTGCCATTCGCGACCGCATTACAGCGAATATTGTTACAGGGATCGCAGCAGACGCAGCAAAGGTTACTGTCACCCTTCAAAACGGAGAGGTGTTGACGAAGTACGTCGAGCATGCGATTGGCAGTCGCGTAAATCCTCTCACCGACGAGAAGCTGCGTGAGAAGTTCATAGATGGATGCAAGAGCGTTTCATCTCGCGACATTGAAGCAGTGAGCCAACGGTGTTGGGGATTGGAGTATTTGGATGATATCCGGGAGCTTGTGAAGTTTTTGTAGCTGCTTGGAATAGAGAAACAGAGACGTATTTGTTATAGTAGGTAGACTCTTCCCTCAATGCCTATGGGATTATTAGACCTATATCCTTCACCGCTAAGTGAAGTTGTCGACATGCCGTCCGAGCGCAACAGGTTCGGTAGATAATTGAGTTTCGGCATATTCACTTCGCAGATCATCCATTATGCAGGGGTGATCTTGTATTTATTCTTGGCACTGACATTTGTTCCATACGCTTAAAGTTTGGCTTTCCGGACTTTCCGTGAGCGTTGTGCGCTCAACATATATAATTCCGACTTCTTCTACCGCGCAGAAGAGGCCCTCTTGAAGTGTTGTAAACCCATCCCTCATCTTCACTATACAGTTTTCAAACGCCGCTAAGTAAAGTAGCTCAGTATGAAGTATAATATATTTTCCTCGTTGGTCGCATACCTGGCCTTAACAGCCTCTGCTTCCAAGCATCCAACCTCGAAATGCCGTCAAGTTTCTGGCGATATTGTGTTCAACAACCAATTCCAACTCTATCCATCGTTCTTCCGGTGGGATGATCAACGTTGCGTTCTGTACCTGAGGTATGTTGCCCTATCACATCAAACGATCAGCTTTAATTTAATCTAACCGGTTTACCTCACAGCTCAATCTACAACGCGAGCATCGCCGTCTGGGACCCCTACAGCTCTTCACTAGAGCGAATTATTTCCATCCCCGGTATAACCCACAGCCTAGACAAAAGACTCTCTGGGACTATTATCGACCCCACAAACAACGTCCTGTCTGCTGTCGTAGAGGCCGCTTCATTCTTTACAAGTGCAGGAAACGATGTGAGTGGCGATAATTTTGTCGTCAAGGTCGATCTGAACACCTTTGAAACAAATAAGATTAACCTGACGGCTGTCACCAAGGGCCAGTACGGGGCGTTTCTTGACATCGATAATGGCCTTGATGGAGATCTTTATGTCAATGGTGCTTATCCATCCAGTATCCTTCACCTTGACTGCGAGGATAAAGTCTCCCCTTTCTACGTCCGCGAACCAACTACTCCTCCGCGCTCTTTTGGCTTTGGAGGCGTGGTACGCGTCGGTCACGATCTCATAGTCAGCGACAACACCAATCATCAGCTCGTCAAATTCGATATTCACAGTGGCCATCACTCACCGGTCATCATCCCACAGACAAACTATCACAATTTCTCAGGTGGAAGTTCCCTCAGCCTACCTGACCGGTACGGCGGAAAGGTTATGTTGATGGCAGAAGATGTCATTGATAAGAACACATGTGGGGTCTCTGTGTTTAGCTCAAAGGATAGCTGGAAAACAGCCAAGTTTGTGGGCTTTATTGAGAGTGTTGACAGGAAGTTGTACCCTGCTTCTGTGGCTCTGAGTCAAACCTCTGCGCATGAGCTTGGCGAGCGGATTTACTCGAGCGTGCTGTTCTATGATAATAAGATGAACCCGACGATGGGAGGCAATCGGAGTGACTTTGCGTTGCGGGATATCACGGATTCGGTCGACTCTCTACTAAAGGCAAATGGGTTCCATATATAGCGGTGTAGCCATCCTTGAGTAGTCGGCAGATCTTGAATTCTATAGCATTACTCTTCCGTTTACATCCCCACTGGCAAGCATTGATTGGAATGAGATACCTTGGTACTACTCAGTTGTAAGGGTTATCTCTAAATACGAAAACCTTGTCGGCTAGCACGGCCCGCAAAGAGTCGAAGCGGCACCACAACCCTACTGTTAAGCCAGGGCCTGCTATTCCAGGCTTCCTGGCGTTGTTCCATGTAAGTGTTATGTTCCTCTTTCAGCGATCTCGTAATCTTCCGGTGCCACGTGTTAAGCTTGTTGCTGCGTCTGAATACTCGTCGATAAATCCTTATGCATATCGGAGACCACTGATGCTAGCTCTTTCCGTCATGAAGTATGGCACCATGTCTTAGTCGACTATAAATCGGCACCTTAGGAAGATGTTTGGATATAGATCTATTGACTTGCGCTATGATCTATGCCCAAGTTGGGGGTTCTTGCCAGCCACCCGGGTTTTACTAAGCAAAACATATCCTGAACTTAAGACAAGTGTATGGGCGGTTCAACCCTTTTTTGACTTCAAAGTGACAACCGAGAATATCTACCGTGTCTCAGCACGACAGGATTAGCGGAATGTTGATGGATCAACGTAGGTTGTCCGCGGAGCTGTGAAAATCACATGGAGTAATGGGCCCATAAACCACATAATAGCTGTAAGAAAGAGTTAATCACTGCCGTATTGTGAGAAAAGCTGATAACTCAATGATGTGGATCTTCTTTGTAGAAATGGGAATATATAATACACCCGTCACTGCTCGCACCATCTCTTAAAAGCAATCACCAACCGGTCCTGAATTGCTGCAGTGGCTGTGCTTGGAACAGCTACATCCGGAATAATGTGGGTTCGTAAGAACATGAAGGTTTCAGGATACCGATTCTGATACTTTTACTAGGCTGTTGTATATTACTGTCCTTCGATTTCTGGGGGACAATGTCAAATCATTCCTTGCAACGGCTAAGTGAATAGAGGCTTTTGTCCCGTCACGGGATATCTCGTATCTACGTCAGCATCTTCATTCCTCTCATGCGTCGTGACTCGGCGACGAAGTAAATGGCAAACCGAAATAGCATCATGACCGAATCTGTACTGGAATGAAACCCTTATTTAGTGTAGTAAGCTCATAGCATATCCATTCAGCACTTCCTGCCCGTCCATCAGCTCTTTTCTATAGTTTTCTTTACCCGCCCAGTTGCGGTCTCGACGTAACTTTCCGCAAGTGCTGTGTAAACGAATGCAGTAACTCTGCCTGGCTCGACTAATTCATCATCTCTCAAGAGTTCCGCTGCTGCAAGGTGCAGAATTATTTGAGACGGATTCCTGGGGATGTCTTGTCTCGGCCGGATTACCCTTTAGCCCTCTTCTCACGATCACCTTGCGGGTTTGGTACGTCGAAAAAGGACGTGCCTCTGTAACAAGCACCGACATAATATTTAATACCTCCAAGAGGTATTCAACAATCTAGCCTTGGTTCCGTGGCCGCGAAGAACTGCCAATTATAATTAGAGCAAGTAGATATGCGATCACATACAGCGGTCCATTTACTTGCTCCACAGCTTATCCGCGACCTTCTCAAGAACCTTTACCCAACAAGCGGCAGCGTCGGTGAATTTGCGATACAGGCTCAGTCTTCCAGCAAGATTTATGATAACAGTGTGTGACCCCTGTAAGGTGCTGTATTCCTCTTACATAGTGCCAAGCTTCTTCATAGCCCATACTAAGTCTAGACTGAGAAGGCTACAGACACCCTTAAAGGTCTGTGGTGACTGTGGGGAAGCTCAGTCCCAGCCGGAATCCAATGGGGGTTCCAGAAGCATAGTTAGCTGGTAGAATTGACGGATAACAGGAATTTCTCTTTCAAATAACACTTTGGAGGAGCTGTTGGAAGAGGGGGAGTACAAGATTGGGGTGATTTTTGCATCGAGAGCACCCTTGACATCAGCCTCGACAGAATCGCCAACCATGTACATGTTCTTCGTATTTACCCCCAATTCTTGCATGGCATAATGGAAGATCCTAACATCAGGTTTAGGATAGCCGGCTTCTTCTGATGTGATGACGCGCTCAACGAGATCAAAGACACCAATGTCTTTGGCCTTTGCTACCTGGCTTTCGGTCGGGCCATTTGTGATAATAGCAGTGCGATAACCCTTATGCCGAAGGCCTCTCAGCGTCTCAATGCTTCCAGGCATCGCGTTTCGACTCATTCTGTAGCCCTCTTTGTACACAATCCGAAAATGCGCCACACCATCGTCGTCCGGTTCTGGAAGGCCTAGGAGCCTGAAGAAAAGGTTGACCTTCTCTGCATCTTGCTGTTCGTACTTTATCTCTTTTCGGAGATATTTGTCGTAAACAATATTGAGGGCTTTGTTGTATTTCTCGACAAGCGCGTCCATGGGGATTTCACGAAGAAGCGGGAATTTAGTTCGTACAAGGGCCAGGGCGTAGTTGAGAGACTTTCCGTGATCGAACAATGTGTTGTCGAGATCGAAGAAAACTATCGTCCGACGGGGCTTGGACACATATTCGAGGAGAGTATCGAAGGATGGAATACCGAGGGGGGGTGGAAGCGACATTACGGCGGGTGCTGCAACTTTCCTATAGATGCTGAGTTCGCTGGAACAGAGATCAACGAAATGGTGGGAAGATGAAAAGATAAAGTCATAAGAGGCTGAGATTAAACTCAAGTACTTCTCTTATTAAACGAGTAATAAGGTTGTACTCACTGCAACTTTAATGGATGTCGGTTGTATTTGCAGCTGAGCCTCGTGGCTGATAGCTTAAATCAGCACACAAAACTATAATTTGCCCCGTACCTCAACCAGGTGTTTTCATTTGCTCCAAGGCATGCCATATTGTGCCCTCCCAGTCCTTCAGCGAGCTCCGCAACTGCGGTTTCACTGCCCGCGTACTATCTCCGCTGGACCCCGATGTCATGGACGTCGCCAGAATCTCGTGCATCCCCTCTGGCTCATATACCCTAGAGCAAAGATTCGCTCTCTTAAGATTCCACGATTCTATTACCAGCGAGAGGTGGCAATTATGACTGAACTTTACTATGGGATGACTGCCGCCTTTAAAGTTAAGCTTTAGGCTGCGAACACAGGCGATGAATGAGAACACAATATTTCCCCCCTGGTAGACACGATGACCGATAAATCGTGTTGTAAGCCTTATGGTATTGCGAGACTGCCTTCATTGTCGCTAGTAGCGGCTCAAATGATGATGTTTGGGTGAAGGTGTCCGCTCCTCCTTTTTCTTGTCGCATTTTCAATGGCCACCTCGAGGACCGTCGGTTCCGTGATGTAGCCAAAGAACAAAGAGATTATGTCAACCATCCACACAGCTGAAACGTGGTGTATGGCCTGAAAAGACACTCTGTTAGCACGACACCTTGGCAGATGGTTGGCTTGACTGACCCGTCTGATGCTATTCGGAACCCAATCATGTGTCTGACGGTTAACCGTGTCTCTCCCATCGGCGGTGATGCGGGCAATATAGATGTTGGCTCGTGGAAGCAGCATTAGAAACAGAGTCGCGATGTTTGTGTCGTGCTTCCCTCTTAACCCAAAATAGCTAGCTTCTACACCATCTTCGTCAACCCAGTCCGTACCCGTTGGGGAGACGAAATTCGATCCACGATATTGCGCAGGAGCCTTCTCCACCAGACTCGCTTAGGTTTTGCTTGAGTCGCCAGAAGAATAGAATCCAAGCAATTTCAGATTGCCTGTAGGACCTGTCGGTTACTTTCAAACATCGAACGGACATATACTGCTTATTGAGTTTGCCGTACGTGTCCCTCTGACAAAACGTCCCTTCAATATTTCCTCCACAGCTTTCTCTGACTGCGTTCTTATGATTGGAATTTATAAGTATGTATAATGACTAATTCAGCTATAGGAAACTTTTATCTTGTCTTAATCTGAATACTCCCTAAATTATGTTAATCATTATCCTGCCGAGTATACTGGAATTACTTACTTCTTGAGCATAACTTGCAAGCAAGGTGCCATCCTTTGCAAATACCTTCGCACTAGCCAAACATCTTTCATCACCTGCCCAAGGGCAGTTAACCTCGACTAACATCCATTCGTCGGCTCGTATGCTTGATGGTGAGTGAAAGTAGATAGAATGGTTGAGGGTGGACAACATCCCAACTTCTGTCCCTGCTAGAACCGATGATTTAACGCTTTCCGCGATCGATTCCGGAAATTTGAAGTAACCGTGGGCATAAGGGGCTATCGTTATTGCCAGCCAATCAGATAGAAAAGTCAGAACGGCTTGATGCACCGTCATGTCGTCAGCATGGAGGATCTCCTCTCGTGCACGGGTCCAACACCGCAATACTCTATCCTGTGGTGGAGTGCTATCATCTCCCAAGCTGACGGCTGATACATCCGGAGCAATCGCGTCGACGCTCTGTTCTGGATCAATATGCCGTTCTTCTGCCGGCGGGTTTCCAACTGGTGCCATTACTGAGGCATGGTGAATGTGCTGGGGCTTTTTAGAAGGCGTTAGGGCGAATGACACCACAGCAAGATGGATGCATTTTCCCTCCTGGATTGCGTGGACCGTTCTTGTAGCATACGAGCGCCCTTCTCGAACTCTCGCGACTGAATAAGTGACGGGGGATTTATCGTTTCCAAGGAGAAAGAATTGGCTCTGCAGAGAATGACAGAAAAAGTCTTCACCTACTGTCTTCTTTGCCGCTATCAAACTTTGCGACATGATAAGTCTGCACAGCCACTATCAACTCTTGGACGACTCGAGCGTCGGGGATTGTAAAAGAATACGTACCCCCCATAAAGCCCTCTTCCTCCAGGAGGGTGCCAAAGACCACTGGTCGTTTCGAAAACATCCTAGTAGAAACACATGTTTAGCAGTCTATTTCACTTTCAATGAGTCCAAGAGGAGATTGAATTTGACAACTTACTTCTTCGATCTTCTCTAGTTGGAACAAATCTTCCAGTTTCGACAGTCCGGGCGGACGGATCGCGTCTGATTGAGCTACCATTCTTGACAAGGGTGCTCTTTGTGAGCGAGTGCGTCAAACGGATAGGATGCTCCGGTTGGTAGGACAGGACAGAACAAATCAACTTTGCTTAAGGTCTTATTTCAGTAAACTACTACGCGTCGCAGCCACGGGCCGTTCGGCGTACTGATTATGGGAGGACAGACTTATTTTGGACTATTTGCCCCGAGACCAACTTCTTTTTCCCCATAAGGGAATCAGAAATTGCCGCGGCTAGAGGAGATCCGTGGTTGTCCACGCGGACACCATTGGCTCCTTTCAACCCCGCATTCCCCTCCACTTCCAACAGTGTTCACTGTTGAGAAAACTCGGTGATATTATGCCTTTCACGACATCTAAATCGCTTAGAAATAATGCAATAGATTGTAAGTAATAACCCCAAGGTCCCAGCCGCGAAGACACCTCTCTGTCGTTAGCCCTCTCTGGATATCCTGTAGCCCTTGTTGTCTACGAGAGCCTTTATGCGTGCAGTCATCTTAAGGAAAAGTATTTTAAGTTCGGCACAGCCGGTTTCTCTCAAAAGGATTTGCTTGAGACCTCTTGCGCTCTGTTCTTTTTATGGGAATTCAAGAGGTAACTCCATCAATCTTCCCTCGATGCTCTTGTGGTGGCGGTATATTTACGAGCTAGCTTCTGATACCAGCAATAGATCCACCAACTTCCTCATGTTTAACGAGCCGACGCCCTGCCCAAACACAACTTCACTGTGATTCTCGGACGCATCGGCCCCAAGACTGACGATAATACCGCGCCTTGCCTCGCATGCCACACCCCGGACCCCGTTGACTTCCAGGTGTATGTCAACTTGCCGTATTGAGGCTGTTCTAGTTCACCACGGACCGGCCCTTTGTGGAAGCTAAATGCTGTGTGCTGGCGACAATTGATTGTGGCTAGCTGAAAAGTGAGGGGTAGTCGAAACAGTTTACATCGGGCTGGCTGAGTGGACTCTTCCGGAACTTATCATATTCCTCCTATTGGTCTGTGGAACGATGGCGAGTCTAGACCAGACTATTGATCTGCCCGTATTCACTAGCGCTGGGAGGCAAGATTGTGTATAGAGGCAACCCTCGTAAGAGCGGCTACATAGTATCGTTTGTATGGACGAATGCCGAGACATTGATTGTGATATGTGCGACGGAATGTGATATATGTGACAGTCTTGGTGTAGCTCATGAAGCGGTTAGCGTTGGGCATACCTGCAGAGAGCTCCTCAGTCATCCCAATCATCTATAAAAGCTCATCATCGAGTGGTCTTGAGTTCAGGGAGCCAGACAAAGCAACTCACGGATACTCCCTTTCAATCTACAATACCATTACAAGCACATCGTTTCACACTACAGCCAGACGCAATGGCCACTCAAAGACCTGGGCTACCTCAGCTCACGAAGGAGGACAGGGAGAGACAGAAACGTCTCCTCGACCTTTGCATGCAACAAGTGGGATTCTTCAGGGGAAAGAAAATCCCAGTCTACACTCCTGGAGAGCTCGAGTACGAGAAATCTGTCGCAAACGCGAACCTTCTGTACCGCTTTGAGAGACCAGGTTGTGTCATCCAGCCTGAGCATGAATCCCATGTTCGTATCATCGTTGACCGAGCCAAGACGGTAGGTTTACCTATCCGTATCAAGAATGGGGGCCACTCATACGCTGGGTTCTCTGCTATCAATAATGGCATTTCGATTGATCTGGTCAATATGAAACGCGTCGACCTCGACGTTGTCGACAAGAACAATATGACCATCACGATGGATGCAGGCGCGCTTTGGGCCCATGCTTATCACGAACTGATCAACGACCACCATGATAAACTCGTCATCAATGGAGGGCGTTGTCCTAGCGTCGGAGTCAGCGGTTTCACTCTGGGTGGAGGTCTCGCGCCTTTCACTCGAAGCTTCGGCCTGGGGAGTGACACGCTTCTTGAGGTCCGTATTGTCACTGCAGATCATGGAATCATCCGAGTCAGCCCCAATGACAAAAAGCCCGAAAAGAGGAAACTCTTCTGGGCCCTTTGTGGTGCTGGCGGCAATAACTTCGGGGTAGTTACCCAGCTCAAGATGAAGGTTCAAGAGCTGCACCACGACATTGTGGTTGCTGGGGTTTATACTTGGGCACCATCTCATGACCCGAAGCCCCAGGAGGCTTTTACAGACGCGATGGTGAAGTTCTATACTGCTGAGTGGACCAACGAGATAACGATTGACACCAGTTGGTTGATCGACCTCAAGGACACCCGTCAAGATCCGTCTGTTCGGTTTCTGGTCTACTATAATGGACTGGAGACAGACTTTGATAAAGAGGTCGATGAGAAGCTTGGAGATTGCGGTAAGATTGGCGACAAAGACAAGTCACTGGCAGAACAGCTCAAGGACCGGACTTTGCCAGAGAGTTCAACCCTGTTTCTCCATGAGACTCTTGTAGCTCAGTGGTCAGAGGAAACTCAAAAGGCTTTGCCTTCGAACGCGATGTTCAGGATCTATACGTCATTTTCTTTCACAAAGGCCACCGTCAAAGAGCATATTTCTAGCATAATTGATACTCTGCAAAAGGGATTGGTGGCTTTCAAGAATGACTTCAAAGGGGAAGAAGGCTCAATCAGGGTTTCTTGGATTCATTCCGGCGGCAAAGCGAACGAAAAGGGCCCCGAAGAGTCCGCTTATCCCTGGCGCGGTTGTGTATATCACACATATATCATGATCGAGTGGAAGGACAAGTGGTTGGAGACGAAGATGAGAAAAGCTCTTACAGGTTTTAACGAGGCGTTGAGGAAGTATTCTATGGACGGACTTGGGGTGTACATCAACTTCCCGGATGCAACGCTCGACGAGAAGACATACGAGAAAGCATACTATGGTGTCAATCGAGAGGAGCTGCAGAGTATCAAGGCGTACTGGGATAAGGGCAACATTTTCCAGTGGCCTCATGGAGTTCAAGTCGGACCTCACGTTGACTCTAAAGGCACTGCAATGGAATTCGCTGCTCCACCTCCACCTCCGAGCAGCAACCCTGCTGTCGAGGGGTTTGTCAACCCAGGAGAAGTTGCGGGCGTGTCTGCATGCATATCTTGGGATACATTTAATCCTACTAGTGGCAGCCCTGTAGTTGGTCTAGGTAGCGTAACTAGCTAGGACTGTTGTAAATAGTTTGGTCTTATGACCCATTATAAGCTTGAACTATGAATCAATAGCTCTGATCTTGCAAGTCGACAGTTCGGAAATCCAATATAACTCTAGTCTAACATAAAGGCTCAAGAACGCTCATAGCCTCTTTGACCTGCTTTGCAAAACGACTATCACTAAAGTGCTTATCCAAACTCAAGCGACCTGACTCATGCATAGATAACACGTCCTTCTCTTTAAACGCCTTCCATACTGTGTTGGTATCCGTCGCGCTCGAGAAAAGAACCTTGACATGCGTCTTGACTCTCGGGTCATCAGTCAACTGGAGTATCTCGAACAGTACCTTCTCCGCACACATATCTTGCATCATGTCTTCATCTTCATACACATTGATACTATCGATCACACAAAAGAGCGTTGTATCACTGCGTAATCGACGGACAAGGACAGTAAATAGCTGACAGAGTTCCTCGACATCCTCCACATCTCTTTTCAAAAGAGGCAGATTCACTTCTTGGGCGACCTTATCAAGATCCGCGTCGTCAAATTTATGCTGACGAAGAAGCTGTATCGTGAGACTCTTGATGATCCCGATGCCTCCGATCAGTGGATCATCGAGGTCCGTATGCAGTCCGCAAAAGAACGCAACGGCGCAGAAACGATCGACCTGGCGCAAGCTTCGTACGATAGCTGCACTGAACAATGTCAAAGGCGTGACGCTCGTTCGACTTGGCTTCATGTGTCCGTGGACCAGCAGTTCAGTAGAGCTCGCTCTGACGACCCATTGTTTGAACTGTGCGTTCTCCACCAGATGCTCTGCCCTCCCGTGGTCACGGCGGTTCACGAGCGCGGCCGACTCCGATATCTCAGCGATATCTACTCTATCAACGGCACACAGATCAAAGTCAACGTTCATGTTGAGAGTTTGAACAAGCTGATCTTGTGGTATACGTGCTGGACCAACCCAAGGTCTTCGGTCTCGACTGCGTGATCGTTCTGCTTCGAGTTGAGTATGGAGACGTGTGTACTTGACTGCAAGCCTTGCATTTTGTCTTTTTTGTTCTAAAGCGTATGTCAGTGAAGTTTCGCCAGGAGATCCCGGGATGAACACGAGCCGTTCAAAGCAGTCAGGTTGGTGAGGTATTCCTGCGATAGCCGCATAAATGCGTTCATCGCATCAGAAGCGGTTGCAGCGTTGATTCTGTTAGCGGCAGCGTTTTTTTCATTCGCAGTAGCATTCCTTTCGTTGGCCGAAGCGAGTCTTTGTTGTCCAGCTGCCATTTTGCGACCGGACTTGTTCATCTCGGACTGGGCGTCTGCGAGTCGTCTTTGGTCCCTCATGATCTCCATTTGATCCAATTGGAGCCGTTTCAACTTATCGATCCCTTGCGTAATGTCAGCCATGTAGATTCACATCGATTTTGAAGGGCAGCTAACCTTCTGATGCCTTGATATTCACTGCTCGGAGCGCACGGAAACTCCCGATATTGGCCTTCTCCATTAGTCTTGAACTGCTAGAATTGAGATCCTCAAGGCAATCCGTCAGATCAGCTTTATAGCTATCAGCTTGCCACATCGACAGAAGCATTTTCTTTCCTGCAGACAAATGAGTATATGGTAGGTGGGGTATGCGAATGAGAAGTACCTTTCTTCACCCAGTAGTAATCGATGATATCTTCGATCGCCTGAAGCATTGAGCTAAGGACTTTCTGGGCGGCAACGACGACATCCTCTTCCTTCTCATAGACTGCAACGATACTCTCAACATCCTCCAACTTCTCCCGGAACTGACGAAGACTTGACTCGATCTCTTCTCGAATTTTGGCCGTCCTCCTAGCTGCCTGTCATCCTTCAGCCACGTCTAGGTATAGATAAGTTCTGAGCTCACGTCGAAAACAATGTCAAACACACAGTGGATTACTGAAGAGTATTCCGTATTTGGCAGAAGAGAGAGCAGTCTCTTGCCTTCGTCAACGTTGTCTGCCACTTTATGCGCTGACCGTTTCCAGAACCCGATAAACCCTGAGTAGTCGTAGTAATTTGCTCTTGCTTTCTCCAGGACATTTACGATGTCGACCCATCCTTTCAAGGCACGGATACTGCGTGTTGTCCCGACAAATCTCTTTGGTTCATCGCGAATGGACTTGAGCTCCTCCATCGCCTCAGGGAGCATCTCCTCCCAGAAAGGTTGTCGATCGCAATGCTTAGTGGCAGTATCAGGGAGCATATCTGGAAGTTCATGCTCTCCGGGTGGCTCAATGCCGGTGCAGGCATCTTGGTTGTGCGTCATCGGCTCAAAGCGTCCACGGGCTGTGTTAAATCGTACGTCAGGATTGGAAAACGCCTCATGAAACTCAAAAAGACGCCCTTGAATGAATTCAAGGCACGGTTGTCGTTGAATAGTCCCTCTTGATGTCTCCCACCTATCTGTCATGAGATGAACGATGGCAAACAATTCCGAATCGAAGAGAGACAGTAACGAGGATACTGGAGCATTAGGAAATCAGGCCCATTGTCTCATCACAGGCTGATTGTTGAGATACTGTGCAGAAGACCTCTAAGAAAAATACAAACAATGAATCCACTTCGAAGGTGGAACCTTCTGGCAAGCATTAAATACACATTGTCACAGCACGCCCAGGTAATCGGGTGAGACTTCACCTACCAGCGAGTATGACGATAAGAGTTACCCCGCTCGCTATATTACTTTCAATGCTAGACTTTATTCTTGCTTCGTAAGACACAACTCGTTTAAGAAGGTGGTCAGCAAATGCAAGTAAATCCTATTCAGCTCCGGTGGCTCTTTATGCAGTAACCAGTATCAAGTTCAATCAGTACGTTCTTTCAGCCCAGGGTCAAATGCATGTAAGCGCCCAACAGACTTGAGCTATTGTAGAGTTAATTACGAGTTAGTATCTTTATTTTCTGGATTATACTATACTGAATGCTGGTCCTTTTGACTTGTTCGACTCATCCGAAGATCGGGACTTCATGAAGAGACGGCTCTAGAAGGGGCCGTGTTACGGCTGTTGTTATTTATGCTAGAGATTCAAATGAGCACTACTTGATCATTTTATTGTGTTGCAAAAAGGTTGCCTTGTGATGTGGCGTGTCTTGGATGCATATTTCTGCCTGGTCTGACCCCTCCAAAACAGGGAGGGGGCCACACACATTCTACCCCTCCTTCACGACGAGTTTGAAATCAGGCTGTGGTCTGTTGTATAAATTACGACCTTGAATCCATTCTCTGAGTGATTTAATTCATTTCGACATCACCCTGTTAAAGGGAATCATAGATGAGATCCCAGCTAGTTCTATCTATTCGAAGAACGATCTATTGACCTCGAAAACACACCGAAACAGGAACCAGAGATGTCTTGTCCTCCAGCCACAGAATCTTGGGCCGACAGCAACGGAATTATCGCCTCCAGTGCACCCAGTGGAGCAAGTGACGAACCAATATCGTGTTCAAAAGCCACTGCAGAAGTGTTTCAACATTCTGAAGACTCCATTGCAAGTCAGAATCGTATAGATCCTGAGACGGTAACTCCCCAAGATGAGACGGGTGATATGCAAGCCGAGATCAAACGGCTCAAACTCCAGATCCAGGACTTTAAAGAGAGATGCCACAAAGAGCAAGAAGGGTTTGGGGATGCATTGGAAAAAGACAATGTGTACCAAGACTGGAGAACGGGAGAAGTCGAACCACCCGGAATTCCATCCACTCGAAGTCAGGTATACTTCGGCGGGAAGGCTGATCATAATATGTCTGTGGGACTAGATCAAGTCGACGCTTTCTACTCAGAACGTGCGCCTCTGACATTTCCTTACACTAGAGACTATTACGGGGCTCCAGAGTTGAGGAGCATTTCGATTACTCCAATGCTGAACGGCGTGCCATGGGCGGAGTTCCCAAGGGCCTCTCCAGGTCACCGGCCAATTCAACAAATTTGCGATAGATGTACTGGTTGGGGAGCCTGACGTCAAGGTCATACTCCCCGGGCTTCGGTATCGCACCAAAGTAGAACCTGTAAGGCTCGGATTCGAAAACAAGGTTGATACCCCCGAGGCTGCAGCCAATGCTTCTTCCTCGTCGGTGGCAGTTAACCCACGAAGACCCACTGGCAAACCCATGTCTCGCGGTCAGGGACCACTGCCCGAGCGAAATCCGTATCAACTCGCCAATAATTTTGAGAATCCTTAGCAAGATCTACCAAGAGGATATATCAACCGGTTTCGATCCAATTTTGATGATGAGACCGTTTAGAAGTCTTGTCTGGTACAAAGACGATATTCGAAAGGAGAGAGATGACCTCGAGGAGCATTTGACCAGGGCTCAGAAAGAAGCTGGAAATGCTCGAAACAACGAGGAAGCAACACAATTAGAAGTCAAACAGGGAAAGCCCACCGGCGAGGTTGTCGATACTAAAGCCAAGGTTGAGTCGTTCGCTGACCAGAAGAAACCAGAAGCTGTTGCGACCAGGCTGGATGGGGAGGGCAAAGACAATTCTCCTCAACGCACAGTTGAGAGTATCTTCAATACTACTTCATGGACGAAAGATAACATGAAAGAGACCGAAGAGAGACTAATTACTGAGGATGATTTAATAACAGTCATGAGGCGAGCTAGTCTAGACACCCAGACTGCCGACGATGATGCTCTCTTACGCACTCAAGAAGAACTAGATCACCTCAACTGTCTCATTGACTTCATTGACCATGATCTGGAAGACAAGCTAGCTTTTCTTGCTAGCAAAGAATGCACCAAGGTTGTCTGGAGCGACATTTGGCACCTCATTAAACCAGGTGACTTTGTGGTCAGCAAAGACGAGAAGCAGGCATATCGCGTCATCCAAGTGAATTATGCTACGCACATCATGAAGCCTCCCACAGGAAGAAGCCTCTGGATGTCCGAAGCAAGGGCCAGGCTCGACGATTCGCCCATCACTATTCAGTGCGCTCACCTAGACTTTGATGGAGAGCACATTGGCCCCGTTACGCAGACAATCGACATTCATCGATACGAAGGCCAAAGGAGCATTCGCTCTCTCCCCGTCGTTCCTCTTCAATGGGTCAGTAGCCGTAACTTGAAGGATACATTGATCAAGCGGGGTTCAATGTTCATCGAAGTATGTGACCCTCAACGCCGCGGCATCCCAATGCACTACTCAGGGCTTTCTCTCGAAACACAAGAAGAAATCGATAGCCAAGTTGTCATCGACTTCGAAGAAGCGTTCGCTGCCAACGACGTCGGTGGCAAAACCAAGCCCTCTGGCTGGACGGTCGAAAAGCTTGTCCTCGAACGTTTCGCCTCCGAAATCAAAGACGACATTCAACTGTACCTCCAGGACATTCAAAGAAACTGGAAGCCTAAGCTCAAAGATATAGGTCCGGGTGGTGATTCTGATGCAGGTCAACAATATGACAGCTCGGATAGCATTGAAGTTGCTCGTCGCCGTCGCCGTCGCCAACAGCAAACTTGCCTTCCACAGTGTTGTTCAAAGGAGAAGGTTCATGATGACATTTTCGTGGAGCATAACCGGACTAGTGAATTTGTGCACAGTCAGTTTGGGGAGACTGGTTTGAGTGATGGAATGCCGTCACTGACGATTGCGGCGAGATCGCTGAGAGAGTCGACAGAGGAAGAGGGTCACATCACTGATGAGGATAGGTTGATTATAAGTTATAGGGTCTTTAGATTTATCATGAGGAGCAGGAAGTGGAGTAAGTAACATACCCCTACTACCATGTTTGTGACTGTATTGGTGGCTTTTCAAGGGAGCCAGGTTATTATTGGACATGAATTGACAGGAAGCGTTGACAGCCAAGCTCGACGTGACCTATCTCGGCCCCATGAAGGATCAAAACACATTCGACTTGCTCATCCTATCACTTGGGCACAGGGAGATGGTGGAAAGTCTGGTAACCCAGCACTTTTTGGACAAGGCGTCAGCTTACGATGAGACGGATGAAGTTGACATCGTCCGCGGAAAAGGTAATTAGTCGCTAATACATCACCATTGATGATGGCTAACATGGATCACAGGCAAGGGCTGGATCCTGCTCCTGCATGGAGCTCCTGGGGTAGGAAAGACGACTACAGCAGGTGACTCTTCAAATTCCTATGAATAGATAGACCTCAACTGACCGAGGCAGAATGTGTTGCGACATACTTCCGCAAACCTCTGTTCCAAATCACTTGCGGCAAGCCCTCCATTGCTCTTTGGACCCTCGAATGCGATCGCTAACGGACGGTCACAGGAGATCTAGGGTCTACAGCAGATGTTGTCGAGAGCCGTTTAGAGAAGAACTTTGCTCTTGCAAGCCGATGGGGCTGTATTCTGCTCATTGATGAGGCAGATGTTTTCCTTGAAGCTCGACAGACTGAGAACTTTGATCGCAACAGTCTTGTCGCT
Organism: Fusarium pseudonygamai; assembly: GCA_013186785.1. Classification (NCBI taxonomy): domain Eukaryota; kingdom Fungi; phylum Ascomycota; class Sordariomycetes; order Hypocreales; family Nectriaceae; genus Fusarium; species Fusarium pseudonygamai. The sequence goes on from JAAQRH010000335.1 coordinate 46,736, forward strand.
GGTAAGTTCGGTTTCCGTCGAAGCATCACTATAGACTGACCACAGTGTCCCCCATCGTAGTCTTCCTTCGGACTCTGGAGTACTACACTGGTATCCTATTCCTAACCACTAACCGTGTCGGCACCTTTGACGAAGCTTTCACTTCGGGTGTTCACATCAGCTTATACTGCCCTCCTTTGAGCCAAGCTTCAACTCTTGCCGTCTTTCAGGTCAACCTCACACGCATCCAGGCCCGGTTTGAGAAGAAGAAGGAGAGAGGAGAAGCGGAGCTTGAACTGGATGAGCGTTCCATCAACGAGTTCATCCTTGACTACTTCACAGAGAACGAGGACGCGCGTTGGGACGGTCGCCAAATCCGCAACGCATGCCAGACTGCTCTCGCCCTCGCTGAGTTTGAGGGCCAGAAGGTAGCTAACCCGGATGCCAGCGGCGGCCGGAACGTTATGGAGATAGCGGCTATGTCAAGGAAGATGATCAAAGTCAAGTTGACAAAGAAACACTTCAGAGATGTAGCAAACGCATATCTGGCATTTATGAAGTATCTTCGAGAGGTTCATGGATTCAGTGCCGCACAGCAAGCGAAGAACTTCCGCCTTAGGCATGACCGATGGGGCCTCGGAGAGTCTGCAAGCCTCCTAGCATCAAGGCAGAGAGTGTATGGGGGAGAAGGTAGGTCGAAATATGGGCAGAGGTACGGAGCCAGATCAACTGGAAGAACAGGTCAACAAGCACGAGGGCAAAGGTATCGACAAGAACAGAACATGGATGATGAGGATATCGCATACGAGTACGGGTATGCGGATGATTACCACGGACATCAAGATGACCAGGGATTCATGCAAGACGACGACGACGGCCGGGACTTTGAGACCCTGCCGTTGTTTGATGAGGAAGACGATTATGATGAGGGCTATGAAGATCGTCCTTCTGCACGAGGCAAACAACCGGCCCGAAACCATGACGATAACTTTGAAGATCACAAGTACTACCCTGATGAGCAGCACACAACAAAGCATCGACCGGGTCCGTCGCAGGCAGAAGCGCGAGAACGATATCCTGTCGGTGGTGGAAGTCGGGGAAGAGGGCCCGGCCGCAGCCAACAGGCGCCGAGAAGGGGTGATCAGGTTCACAAGGGAAGATTGATGCCAGGGGCATACAGAAAGATCTCTCCTGATGAAGCTGATTAAACATGGCGTTCTGAAAATGTTGCATTTTAGGAGACTGCTGTGCATTAGGGAGCCATTGTTGCACAAAGATTAGAAACCCGATAGCATTTTGGTTACAAATATGGCTAAAGGTTGGCAGTTGAGTTAACTGTAGTACATCTACCGTGCATTAATATAAGCTTGAATCTACCACTCGTCATGCATACCAGCAACAGCGCAAGCGTATAACATGTACTTGCAACTAAAGCGAAATACCATGAATATAATCTGCAATGCGCCGCCAACTGGTACATACGACCATAGGTAGTGTAGACCACGGGATCCCGTCCGCTCTCCCATAGTTAAGCCACTAACCGGCGGATTA
>JAAQRH010000338.1:0-78767 GCA_013186785.1 Fusarium pseudonygamai
ACAACACAACACAGCACAGCACGCAACAGCGCGCACGGCAGAGACTTTCATCGTACTGTACTCTGCTTGCTGTACTGTACCTTTCCGTCCATTGATTTGGAGAAATGATTCTAGCGGCCGTCCAACGACGGATAGACGCCGCCCATTAGCTCATGCGACCGACGCCTCGAATTTTGGTGGATATGGATACTCAAGGGAAATACCTAGGCCTAGATAGAGAGGAGGATGAGTTGGAGGGGTCGCCCACCAAAAACCTACATGCCACACTGGGCTGAACATCTGTGAAACAGACAGCAGACGTTGAAGAGAAACAGGTTGTAAGCTGAGAATGAATGCCGCATACACCTGAAGAAGTGGCAGCAGCAGCAGGCAGTCGACATGCATGGTTCAGATGGCGGTATGGTTACGTACCTGGACGAGGCCATCTCCAAGGCTGTGCAGTGTGAGATTTCCTCCAAAGCCTCAGGGTTCTCTCTCTCTCTCTCTCTCTCTCTTGGTTCTGTCCTGTCCTCGAGAGAGACAGACACAAGAGACCAGAGACAGACGGTCAGGTACTGGTACCGCACACCAACGGAACCAGTCCAACTCAGGGATAGCCTCCCTCTAGGCTCAGGCCCAGGCGCCCTGCCGACGCTTGTCCATGCCCCCCGTCGTCTCTTCTTGGCTCTAGTGCGACTCTGCCTTATCCACCATGACCTTGGAAGTTCCATCGACCTCTTTTCTGTCTACGTACGTGGTTGAAGAGCTGCTCCTCTCGATTTGCACGTGTGAGTGAGTGAGAAGATGGAGATGGGACAAGAGAGCTGAATGTTTGAAACATTTGATGAGTGAAGAGAAGGGATCTACGGGGGGTTAAGGGTACATACACATGGGGGGGCGTTTCTTGGGGTTAGAGTTTGGTAGTGGACTCGTGCCTGGAATTGGAATTCGTTTTGGCAGCAGTGCCGTAACCGTGAGGACAGGATAGACAGGCAGTGGAAGCACAGACAGGACAGGAAGAGGCGAGGAGAGACAAGAAAAGTTGAGACCTTTAGCCCAAGAGACAAAAAGACTCGGGTAAATGTAGTATTGTGTAGTAGGTATTCAGATCAGTTGTTTTTTGACAGTTCAGTTCAAGGGCACAGGTTTTATTTCTCCCTGCGACGGCAGGTCCCTTGGAAGCAGGCAGGGCCTTGTTGATATTGGATCATTCACTCCCGTCCGTCAGTGAATGAGCATCTACCCCAAAGAGGAATTCTGTCGCTGCCACTTCTGTCGTCCATCACATGGTCATTTTTTCTTATCTCTTGGTCTGTATTATGGCCTTTTCTGTCTCTGAGCTTCTGAAATGCAGTGATTGACTTGACTTGTTGCTACCGTCATCAGTATCGAGATCAAGTCGTCGTCATTCCCCAGTCAAGCTCAGCAGTCCAGTCCAGTCAGTTCCATAAAAGTGAATTGCTCCAACTCGGCAGTCGCCCTGACCCTGTATCTCCTCTGGCCTATCAAACTCACAGCAGATTGACAGAGTGGGAAAAGGTATCAGATACATCCCATAACTACACCAAACTTGACCGGGATGGCTTGGGCGACCAGGGTCCCTTGGTAGTAAGGCAAGGTAAGGTAAGGTGGTGCTAGTGGCCCGGCGCCGCCCAAATTCCACAGTCCACACCCACCTCACTAAGGTCCATGCCTAGGTCTTGCTCTGGTGCTGCTGCCATCTTGGAACCCCCAACTCGAGGCGCTTGCGACCTTTTTCACCAAAACAACACCAAAACCGTTGACCATCACCGCCCTAGGTCGATCGGTGAACTCGACTCTTTCTTCCTTCCCTCCTCTCCTCTCCTCCTCCCGCTGGGCTTCAACTCTGACGGCGTTTGTCGTTTGTTTGCTTGACGACCATCGCAAACACCCACTTCAGCGATCCTTGTTTTTCTTATTCGACTTTACTTGGTTACTTTGCATTTTCTAGACGCTTCACATCACCATCCTCGAATACCGCGAGTCGATCCGCTCCGCTCCGCCAGTCTCGACGATAAATCCTTGACTGAATCACGCCTCGCCTGGCAGCCTTCCACCGCCTGTTACGCCCTGTGCGAAAGATAAATTTCTTTAATACTTGAGAGTAATTCCGCCGTCGCCAACTACCGAAACGCTTCGTTCGCGACGCCACAAATTCGACCTGGCTTTGGCACTGAATGCACGGCGACGTTCGACGAAAACCCGATACTCGAACAGATTTTCGACACGCGTAACATATTTCATTTTTGGCCAATTTCAAGGGTGAACAACTGCCTTGTTGCACAAACGACCGCCTTTTTATGGATCGCCTTGTGTTCTCGTAGGCTCCTTTGACGCAACCTCCGCCTCGTTCGTCAACCACTGTCCAAACGGACCCCCCGCCAATAACTTTGCACCGCCTTGCCCGACATACTTTTGTAAATTTTTGATCTCGTGATCTACTTCAACTTTTACCTTCGCTACCTCACCTTGGCCAACTTACTTCTCAAACGACGAAATTACCAGTCGAGATACCTACTGCTTGCTAGCCTGAGTCTTGTTCCCTCAACTTGAAAGCGGCCATGGCGGCCAATATGCAGCACATGGCTGGGGCCGGGCAGATGATGCAGCAGCCGATGCGCAAGCCGACCCCCAATCAGCTGCAGCAGATAGTGTACCAAAATCTTGTCCAACATACACAGCCATTCACTGGCATATGTTGGCAAGCCAATGTTGCCATCAGTGATCGCATGGGTAAGACCATGAACTTGTATGGCCCTACTTAAACTCTGCTCACGGACCTTACTGACTTATCAAAGGATAACTAACATTTCTCTGGCCATGAACGGAGGAGACTACATGAAGGGGGCTGAATGGGGCTGCAACTTTGAGCGTGAAGCATTTCACAAATCTGCTACAAAGGTACGCACATTTAATTTTCTCTTCTCCGAACCCTAAACTTCTTCCTCCAGACAGGTTACTCACAACCATGCCAGGAAATTTACGACCAGGAGATGGGTAATAAGATCATGGAATTCTTTAAGAGACGCCAGGCCAATGAACCCACACTCCAGAACAGTATCAATGTCAGCGCTCAAGCGCAGGCACAAGCCCAAGCCCAAGCGATGATGAACATGCAGATGGGGCGCGGCATGGGCCAAGGCCCACAGCAAGGCTTCCAGTCTATGCAGCACCCGATGCAAGGTGGCCAGATGAACCAAGCACAACAACAGTTGTCGATGAATGCCGGAATGAACATGGGCATGCCGAACCAAGCTGGTCGTGGGATGGGCCCCGGCCAGCAGATGGTAGGTATGGCTGGAGGTCAGAACCGACCTCAACCAACTTCATTTCCCTCTGACATGGCACGGCTTTCGCAACAAGACAGGGTTAAGGTTACCGAGCTTGCAACAAAGATGTTTAACACTGCCTCAGAGCAGCAGAAACAAAACACCCGAGTGCAACTTTCTCAAAGGATATCCCCCACGCAGATGAACGAACTCACTGCACAGGGTAAAGATCCTTTGATGTGGTTTTATCAGAACCAGGCCTTCCAAGTTCTCAAAGCGAACATGGCCCGAATCCAACAGGGCCAGCAGCCGCAAGGAATGGGACAAAATCCCAACAATAATCAAGCACCCATGATGCAACAGCAGGCAAGTCAGCAAGGACTTCGCCAGCAGCAGGGTCAGATGCCTCAACAAGGACAGCAGCAGCATGGCATGATGAATGGCAATCAGGGCAACAACGACTATAACTCTTTTGCACCCAACATGGATAGCATCGAGAAACAGCAGATGAACGGTTTGATGGCTCAGCAAGCCGGTCAGATGGTAGTACCTGCCAGCGCCGGACCGAATCGAAACGCGACGCCCCAACCGCCGATGGGCCAGAACGCACCCAACCAGCAAGGTCCTAATCAAGGCCAGCGACCGCCGCAACAACAGCAGCAGAACATGAATCTTCAGCAAATGAAGATGTCGAACCAAGTCTCGCAGCAGTCACAGGCACAGCTGCAGGCACAGCAGATCAAGCAGATGCAAAACCAGGCCGGCATGGCTGCCAACATGCAGCCTTCCCAAAGTCCTGCAATGAACACCCTAAACACACCTGTCTCTCGGCCTGGCAACATGAACCAGGGTGCTGGACAGGGCGGTGTTCAGTTCGGGGACCAGCGGTTCAACCAAGGAGCACAACGGCCTAACAACCAGACTTTCCAGAACATGCTGGCAAGTCTACCGCAAGAGCAACGCCAGATCGTGAGCGGTCTGACTCCGGATAAGTTGAATGAGGTAATGCAGCGTTGGCAGTCAAAGCGCAATGAGCAAATGGGCCTAAATAATGGTGGACAACTTCCTCCAGGGCAAATGGGGAACCGACCTCCAAGCCAAATGAGCCAGATGAACCCTAACGGCGTGGGACAAATGCCAGTCAACATGCAGCAGCAAAATGGAATGCCTATGAATGGCAACCCGCAGCAAATACAGATGCCTCGGATGTCCGCGAACCAGCAGCTGGTTATGATGGACTCTATGGATTTACCTGCTCAAGTCCTCAATCAGCTCCAGAATCAGATCCCCCCCGAAATCAAGAAATGGGCACAGCTCAAGATGTGGCTTCAACAAAACAACATTGGTCAGCAACTACGGACGCAACTGGTAACCGTTCAGCAAAGGCAGTTCCACATCGCCCTTCAGCGACGCGCTAGTGCTATGCAACAGCAGCAACCGGGCCAGCCAGGACAGCAGCTTTCACCTCAACAGCAAGGTCAACCGCAGCAGCCAGGACAAAACAATGTCAACCCTGGCATGCAAGCGCCAGGTGGACCTGGACCCAATCCTCTCCAAGCAGGACGACCACAGATGCCTGTCAATATACCAGCACACATCCTGCAGGTTTCTCCACACGAAATAGCCACACTTCGGAATCGACCTCAGTTCGCTCAAGCGTCTGAAGAACAATTACGCAATGCGATTCTCCAGATGAAGAGGAGTTCCTGGGCGAGCCAGCAGGCACAGCAAATGCGAAATCAACAAGCCCAGGCTCAGGCTCAGATGGCGCAAGCTCGTAATGGTCAGGGCCAGCAAGGTATGCAGACACAGATGGGTGTTCCCCCGACACAAATGCAGCTTCAACAACCACCCCAGCCAAACCAAGCATCGCAGGCCCAGAACATTTCAGGAGCCAACAACATGGGACCGAATAATGCTGCTCAACAAGCGGCCCAGAAACAACCAAGCGTGACTCCAGAGCAAGCACGAAATGCTCGCCCGCAGCCTGCCAACAACCGAGCACAGCCTCCAAATCCATCGCCAGCATCCGCCCCGAAGAATCTCAAGCGCCCGAGCAGCGACGATGCCATCGATGTACCCGAAACCGCAAAGGCAGCGCCCGCGAGACCAGCGTCACAGCCCAACCAGCCACAGCAGGCACAAGGCCCAAGAATGTTGACTCCTCAGCAAATTGCACAGCTCACACCAGAACAGCGAGCCAAATACGAAGCGATGATGAGGGCACAGATGAACAAGGCAGGCCAGATCCCTCCTCAAGGTGGAAGCGAGATACTGTCGCGTCTCAAGTTACTCGGACAAGAGGAGCAACGACAATCTGTGAAAGAGAACGATCCCGAGATTCCGATGTCACAGCAGGAATACCAGGAGACAGCTGAGAAACTCAAGAAAATTGTGGTTGATATGAGCAAGATCGGCCGTGGTTTGAGCAGATGGTATGGTCTCACGCGTGATGACCAAAGAGCAAAGATGTTCTTCCGAACTGTAAGTCTACATTCAGCTGTATCATGGATGGCATGCACTAACTCAGAACAGCGATGGAGGATTCTCAAGCAGTTCTCTGATGGCGAGAAGATGTCCGTGCCTAAAAGCGTGTTCACGATGCGAGCCGTGGAAATCGATCAGGCTCGAAATATGCTGGAGAGCATGGCGAAGGACCTCGCGGCGAGCGTGTATGCTAGAGGCCTAAACCCTGCTAACAGACAAGCCACACCCCAAAATCAGAATGCCCAGGCTGCCCAACAACAACAATCATTCTCTCAACAGCAGCAGTCTCAGCCCCAACCTGATCAGCCAACGCAACCTCCAGGAGGACAAGCGGCTCCCGCCAACGCCGAAAACGGTCGTCGTAACTCGCAAGCTCAGAATACTACTCCCAAGGGAGGCAACAAGGGCTCACGGGCCCCAGAAGCTCCTACAAGCGCTCGGCCCCCCTTCCAGTTGCCTCCTCATGGCAACCCAACTTATGTCGCACAGCCAAAGGAGCTCAACCTGCAGCTACCCACAGGACGCAAGAAGCAAAAGACTGGACAGACTCCCCAGGGCGCTACCCCTTCGCCTAAAATTAGCAAGAAAGGATCCCCTGAGCTTCGAAGGACGTCCGAAACACAGTTGCCACCTAAGCCAGTCTTTCTTTGCAAGGAACCCGAGTGCGAGTTTTCAACCACTGGTTACAGCACTGAGCAAGCTCTTCAACAGCATGTCTACGAGGAGCACACGAAGCCTCGAGAAGATCCTCTCAAGTTTGCCCAGGAGAACCTGGCCCTGGCCCTTGGACTCGAGCCCGATGGCACTATCAAGCGGGAACCAGGTACTGAAGCTGCTGCAATGAGCTTGACCAACTCCAAGCAAGGCCAGACACCTGTCACTATGGCGGCAACACCTGTGTCTATTACGGATGCCGGCATGAAGCGATCAGCCAGCAGCATGGGTAAACCTCAAGACAAGGCCGGCCTCAAAGCTGGTACAACCCCCAAGATGGCGGATATCAAGCCGGTTGAATCGACAGTAGTTGATCCTTGGGCCAACGCGACTATCGACACTGAGATGCTGGTGAGCAACCTTGGAGTTGAGCGCGGGCACGGGTTTTACGATAACCCCTACTATGACCTCAACGCTCTTAGCTACTTGACACCCCGAGACACACCTGACTCGGTCAAGGATAATGGCAGTAGCGAGCCTAACAGCGATCTTCCAGAAGGTGCAGCCATCGACATGAATGCGGATTGGCATAACATGGATACAGATCTGCTTCTGAACATGACCAACACTTTGGACGCAAGCGGTGTAATGGGTATTGACCCTTCAGCGTTATTCGACCCGCCATCGTTGCAGGAACCGGACTGGGAAGATGTGAAGATGGACTTTTCGAAACCTTTCCAATTCGACACTAGCCAACATTACTATATGGCAACCTCATAATAATCGCAGCCGTTGAACGGTATTATACTACAGACGAATTGATTACCTGGCCACCACAAATCGGCCGGTAATTAGGGCTTTCAGGTCCGGGAGATATACCCCACATATGATGTTTTGTTTATGTTTTGTCACCACGACCCGTGGTAGTTTTTGTTTATTGCATTTTTTTACTGGATAACACTTTAGGGATGCGGATCGAAGCCAGGTGACGGCAGTAAAAGGTGGACGCGGCTGAAAGCATTATGGAGGGCGCTTTGTTCTGGACCTAGGACGAAAGGCAGGGTGTGATTTGGCTTTGGCAGAGGATACACAGGAGTTTGACTGGTAGGAGGCTTTGTTTGTTAATGCATGATGCTTTGATTTATGATGTTATTCGAAGCGCGTTGTGGTTGTTTTAGTGTTTCTAGGTAGTTGAAGCTATCAGATGCTTCCTTTTTTTGCAAAGTCGGAATTAGTGGCTAGGGCTTAGGAGATTCATAGACATGGACTCTGAGCAAATGATACCCAGCATTTTGCTACTTGGCAGTTCTCTTATGAGTGAGTGGGCGAGTGAGTGAGTATCATATTCGCCTGTGTTATGTTGGTCAAGATTGACTTAAGGTCCGGCCAACACCCGTTCCTGCATCCGGGCCGCACCGGGAATCATGCCCCACAAGGCACGCGCCTCCCGTGTCCGGAGGCACATGCGCTAGGCCGTCTTTGGCATAGTACCATGGACCCTCCTACACGGCACGCGAATCTGCAGTGTTGACGGCTGGGGAAGATTATGTAAGTGACGCTAGACTTTTTCGGGAAATAAGTAAATATGGGCGAGGTTGGCCGAGATTTGAGACAAGGATATAAAGCGCGACCGTGTCGGGCGTAAGAGTAAGAGGCTGGGTTGGGGTTACGGACGTGACGGCGGGTGAGGTCAATTAAACGATGAGCATACCGAGTATAATGCTACACCTTCTGGGGTTTGTCTCTACTAGTGGGGGATGATATATCGCCGAGTGTCAGTAGTGTTGAGGGAGAAAGAGAGACATTGATGTCGATAATTGAAGATAAAGAATTGAAGAAGAATAGTATGCTTCAAAGTGTTGATCTCCTTGCATAATATTTACTGTTGTCGTGTTTCGTTGACCAGGAACGACGCCATCTAGACCAAACTAACTATCCCATCCTATCCCATTCATTTTCCGTTTTCTCCAATCCAAAAAAGCCACCCCACCTTATCTTATCGTCCGCGTCCCTTTAACAAAACCACTACTTTACTTGGATCTACCTTACCATTTCCCATCTCAACGTCCTCCCACTAACACACATTGACACGCGACTAAATCATACAAACTTAAGGCTCTATCTTGCTCATACTTTCGTTTCTCCCTCTCTCGTGTATACATAAGCAGTGCTTCAGCTTGCAATGGAGCAATCAGCTACATCATCCTCTACATCATCACCTACGAAGCGACGCGCCCTCGCTCCCTTGGATTCTAACGCGCTTGCTGCACCAAAGAACTTGTTCAAGCCTGCATTGGGTCATAGTCCTGTAAAGATGGCTATCGAGGGGCGCAAGAGGTTGCTCGATATCGAAGGTAGCGCGCCTGCTGCTAAGAAGGCGTGTCTGGGACGTGATGAGGTATGCCCCAACGCTTACAAGATATCATGATGGGAAATAGAATTGTAGCTAACATTGACTGTATAGGACGCGTCTGAGAGGAGTGCCAGTCCTGATGTTAGCTCTGTCTTCGACACGTCTGCCAACGATAATTCATGGGCCACTGCTGCAACCGAACATGACACAGCTGCAGCTCCTACAACAGTACAACCTACACAGCAGACTGCCACACTTACACGCCAACAAATAAGACAAGTCAGTTATTTGCACCCTCCCTACTTACATAGATATATATGCTAACATCCCACAGAGAGCAGAAACACTTCGTCTCCGTCTGTCCCTCGCAAACTACAAAGTCCGCACAGGCCAAACAACCGTGCCCCTCTCCGAACTACAACAGCGACCGTTACCCCGCGAATCACCACGCGTCGTCCGCGTACAAAGCCCCGAGTCCGCCAGCGAGTCCAAGCCAGAGGAAGAGTCAGAGACAAGATCGCGAAGAGACTCGATAGATTCACAGCAGACGGAGATCATGGAGGAGGAAGACGAGGAGCAAAGTTGATGAGATATCGGGATGTATAAAAAAAGGGTAAAGATATGATGGTGTTAGGGAGTTCTTGATGGCTTTCTTACTTTTTATGAGCGGGGCATGGCGGGCATGTGAAGCGAGAAATGTACGATGGAAAGGCATTTGCTTGGGAAAGCATTATTTTATTTGACGATCATGGGCGGTAATGAGACATAAGTGTGTTCTCATCCGGATAAGATTCATCAGAGATATCCTACGGCGTTATAGAGGAGTTACATTGCAAGAACCGGGGTTGCAATGTCTAAATGTGTTCATTCACAAGGACAAATCCAAGCCCAGTTTCAATGATAAAGTGACATTGCCCATTCATCTAACAAGCTATATACAAGTGAGACTACGTCCAACCCATGGCTGTAATGTTGCCCGGTATTCAATCATTCATTCATCCACTCCTCGCTTCTACACCCAACTCCAATGACACCCGACGTCATATGATGATGCTCCACTTCTAATGTTTCAATCGATGAGGATCTTGGGCTCCAGGGATCCATAGTTTTCAAAGAATCCCTTGAACAGCTTGATACCGTAGGCGACATCGGCAGTACCTCCCGTCTCACGAATGCTGTGCATGCTGAGCTGTGGGTTTCCGAGGTCCAGAGTCCTCATGCCAAGGGCGGCAGCGAGACCGGGTCCAATGGTGCTGCCGCAGGGCGAATCGTTGCGGACGACAAAGAGCTGAAGAGGAACGCCAGCTGCACGAGCGCACTCCTGAAGGAGCACTATTCCTGGGGAGTTGGTAGCGTATCGCTGGTTGGCGTTGATCTTGATAACAGTTCCGCCGTTCATGGCTGGCTGATGCGAAGACTCGTATTTGCCAGCATAGTTGGGATGCACAGAGTGGGCCATATCAGCAGATACGAGGAAAGATCGTGATAGAGTCTGCTCGTATGCTGTAGCCTCCTCGTTATCGTGGTGGACGGCTTCATAGCTGCCTTCACTGGCAGTGTCCTTTCCAGGAAGAACTGACAGACGGCGAATGACCGATGGCAACAGGTTGGAGTTGGCACCCTGCGCTGAGGTCGAGCCAATCTCTTCGTGGTCAAAGCAAACGATCAATCGGATGGTGCTATCTTCCTCAAGCGAGGACTCATCCTTGACGGACTCGATAAGTCCCTCTACTGAGCAGTATGTCATGCCGAGGTTATCGAGACGAGGAGAAAAGATAAACTCGTCGCTAAGACCACCGATGCATGACTTTTGAGTATCGTAGAGAATCAGTTCAAAGTCCACAATAGCAGAAACCTCGACTCCTGCTTCAGCTGCAATAACGTCAAGGACCTGAGGGTGGTGTCTCTCAGTGATGACCTTGAGTGGCCTGAACTCTTCATCTTCCTCATTGTCATCCTTCTTCTCCTCGGGCTTCTCATCCTTTGTTCCCTTGTTCAGCTCGGCTGCAACAAGTCCTGCAATGGGGAAAAGCTCGGTCTCCTTGTTGGGGTCGAAGTTGGTCTGTCGGTGGAGGTGAATGGCGAGGGTTGGGATCCTGACCAAAGGCTTGTCAACCTTGACGAGCTTTGAAACAAAGTTGTCGCCCTCCTTGACCAGGACACGACCGGCAATACTCAAGTCGCGATCGAACCACGAGGTCCAGATACCACCGCCATATGTCTCTACGCCAATCTGGAGGTAACCGACGTTGCTCTTCTTGGATACGGGCTTCAGTCGTAGGCAGGGAGAGTCGGTATGGGCTCCAATGATGGCGACAGGGTTTCCAGGGCGCCACTTTCGACCGATAGTGAAGGCTACGATAGTCGAAGCATTGCGGGTGAGGTAGTATTTGCCGCCAGGTCGGAGGGTGGAAGCCCAAGAGTCGCGCTCACGGATAAGCTTGAAACCGGCCTTTTCGAAGCGAGCCGAGGCAGACTGGACGGCATGATAAGCTGTAGCATGTTAGCAGGTATTAATATTGTAGTGACATTGGGGTAACGGACGAGTTGGCGACTCATTGACAAACTCAATAAAGTCGAGAGCTTCTTGAGGAGGTGCCATGATGGACGAAGAAGTCGAGAATGAAGCTGCGAATAGACGCGGGGTAGTATCAATTGAGGTTCTGAGATGCGATGCTCGACGTGAAGAGATGCGAAAGAGAGCGAGCATCTGTTGGCGAGATGGTGAAGGAGTCGAGAAAGCGGTGACTAATTAAGGCAAAGTTAAATAAGTAGAGAGATCAACGATGGACGTCCTTTTAGTGAGTGAGTGAGTGGTCATGTGGTGTTTGCTTTGGTTGGTCGTCATCTGCATTCAATCCGCACCTGATGCCGTTAGTAGTGGGGCTTATCTTATCATCCATAGTTAGCATGAGCTTCCTATTGCGGAATCAAGTGAATGAGACACGAAGATGTAATAACTGAGTAGTCATCATCATGATACTCAAACTTGGTGTTCTTGCTAAAATTGTATGAGAAAATGTGCAAGTCTGCACAGCCTGACATGTAAATAACTGTAGCTCACCATCATTGGCCAATCTCAAATGCGGGCTGCGCTGTGTGTCCGACATGTACCAATACCATTCGCTATCCTGGCTCGTGGCATCCAAGCCAATTAATTGGTTGACATTTCACCAGAAGTTGCACTTTCAGACAACCAATCAACATGTATCAAGAAGGAATGAGGAGTAGAGCTGCAATTATTCATATCCTGGGTGGCGAATTGATGGAAAACACAGGTTTGTTAAAATGATTTCTACTCCTAAATTTCTAATCATATGGCATACCATCCATCTATCCCATCCTGAAATCGTACAATAACTCATCTAAAGCTCGATGGCAAGTCCTCATATCGCCAGAGCTACAAGGTATCCAATATTCCTATTCTATCAAGCCCAAACACAAGCAAAAGGGAAACAAAATCAAAAGTGACAACCACATCGCTATCCGCTGAACAAAAGAAAACATCTTCGACAATCATAGACGAGAAACCCTAGCTTTTGGAAAACAAGAGTGGCTGAATGCTTAGTTGTTGCTTTCAGAGCCGGAAACAACACCCTTCTCAACCTGAGAGACAGAAGTGGTGACTTGAGGCTTGTTGAAGACAAGACCGGGGTGACCGAAGCAGAGGGCAACAGCAGCAAGAACAATGACGATACCCTCAAGGATGATGAAAGGGATCTCGTGCTTGATCAGATCACCATCATAACCCTCACGGAGCTCAGCAACACGGTAGATGCATCGAGTGAGGACAAGGATGATGGCACTAGAGAGACCAGCAAAGAAGGCAGTCTCTCGCCAGCCGAAGGCCTTGGCATGACCAGATCGCCAGTATCGAATCATGTAGTCAGAGAAGGTGGCGATGAAGACGACAAGGACGACAACCTGGAGGACAAGACCGGCCATAGAGACGTCAACACCAACATTGCTATCAGACTCGGTAGACATGGCACCACCAGCAGCCTGGAGGATGAGGCAGACGATATCGAAGGGGATAAAGATCCAGTAGAACAATGCGGGCCTAAAGCGAGAGAGTTCGGGGCCGAAGAAGTTGATTGTATTGGAGAGGGTGACATAGATGGAAGCGGTATAGAAGACGGGAGCGATCGTGAGGCAGACTAAGACAGGCTGTTAGATTGTGGTTATAGAGTTGGATGAGAAGGATGGAGACTTACCGATTTGGATCATGAAAGCGTTGAAGGAGAAGGGGTTGTACCACATCATGATACGGCCGACATAGCCAACAATCTCAGAGACGCAGCCGAGAAGCATACCAGTCATGAAACCCCAACTCTTCCATCGGAAGCCAAGATATGCGTGGACAAGACCAATGAGACTGAAGAGAACGACGAAGACAATGTTGGCAGCAAGAGATGGTCGGTAGCTGTAGATACTCCACTCAACGGGGCAAGTATCCAAGTTACAGGGCGAATCGGAGCCGAAGGCATCCTCGGGTCGGATAGTGTAATTGTAAGGCATATTGTTGGTTGATGTGCGTTGTTTTGTAAGTCGATGTAAGCGTGTAAGTCGGGACGGTGAGGAGAAGCGAGTGGCGTATTTGTATTTGTTCTCGACCGGATAAAGGTAAGCTTATTTATGTGTTGTAGATAGGCTTTGTTTGTGGATTACAGTAGATGAGATTGTAGGAATGTAGATGCTGATGTGTGAATGATGGTGAGAAAAGGATGTTGGTGGAGGGGAGGATGGGCCATTGATATAGACATGATGAGAGCTGCAGAAACACGCAGTTTCAAAGTGTGAGAATGGCTATGACAGCGATAAAGTCGGACTCGGATTCTCAAACTGCAGCAGACACGGAGTAGCAATGAATGAATGCAGTGCATTTGCTACTAAGTCTGGCACTAAAACACAAGGAGGCTCATCTGCTAAGCAAGCAAGCATATCTTAGTGGGTAGCGGGTAGGCTTTGCTGTCGCTCTCGCTCTTTTTAGCGCGAAGGGCACCCGATGCGAATGTCGATCATTGAGACCAATAAGACGAAGGATCATGGGCATCTTTAGTGGATGGGATGGAATAGCATCAGCCTCGAAAACGGGGCAGTGTCAGCATTAACAAAGCCGCGTGTAGATCCACGCTCTGCTGGTACCTTGGGCGTCTATCAAGGTCTGTAAGAATATACGAATTACATCTATACTGGCTTACACAGCAATACTCAAGATCCTCAGGACTTACACAGAGAAATGAATTAATATGTCCTCATTCAGCATCTCTTGGCGACCATGTCCTCTGATGCTTACAGCTGAAACAGCGTCAAAAACAAATAATAATTCCCTGCAAGGATCAATCTAAAGGAATGCTCAACGGGGCAGATCAGCCCATCACATCACAGCCCAGAGATAAAGATAGCGCGGGAGACCACGCACGCTAAAAGTCAAAGTGCGAGAAGCGAGTCCGAGTGAGATTGATCACCACGATCCGACCAATCATCAATCTCGACCACGGGAATGAGCGCTGCGTAGGACTCGAACCCGTTAAGTGAAGTTAATGATGCGTCATTCAGCCCTTTTTTCTTTCGAATCGCTTTCTCTTTCAGTTCTGCTCGTGGAGGCTTGGACAGATTATCCTTGACTTTACAGCCTGACTTGCGTCACATTTCTTGAAACAGTACGATTTTAGGATAATGACGAATGAGACTAATGTCAATTCACCTTTAGGCATATTTTTCTTTATTTCCTGTAAGATTTGTGTAATTGACCCGGCTTACACCCATCAGCTCAACACTCGAGACTCACTCTCCTGCTTCTGCTGACATTTGATGTGTGCCTTGTACGAAGCTCACGTTGCATATTCAGCTCTACAAACTCTGCATTGTAATTTACAGAAACTGGTCCTCGAAACAGCCCCTTGCCTCTAAAATATATTTATCTGCAGTACATTGCAGGTTGAAACAGTTATCTAAACGCCAGCCCATCATCCACAATCCACCAAGCTATTATCTTACCACCCACTCAAGCAATCTAAACCTCGCTGATTTCAACACGTGTACGCGTAATGATTCGTACTTTAGCCCAATCTCCTCAAAACAATGCATGCAATCACAAAGATTTATCGTAAGATGTCTTCTCTCTCCGCATTCCTACGTGGTACAAGCCACGCGGTTTGAACTGGTCAGATTCTTGAACACGAAGCTTAAGAATCTGACGAGGCTTGGTTTATTGGTAGGGAACCGTCTACTAGTGAAGTTCTTTCATTTAATAGTTCCAGGCTATTTGGTTGTATGACTGTATTCCGTACGGAGTAAGATGCATGTCACTTGGTCCGACTCCGTGTCCGTAGCAGTGGATTAGACGCAGCCTGGCCGTTTTATAGCTCCGATCCGACCGCGAACAGAGCCTCACACTTCCATTCCAACGCTCCTTACCCAATCATACTCCTCAATCAACGTTGTCATCTCTTGTCGCCGCAGTCAACACTCTGGGAGCCTTGTCACCACCGAGTTCACAGAAAACAGACCTCTGCAACGACAAAGGGTCAAATCCCACCGCAACTAAAGACAACTATGCTAACATATACCCAACGCCGTGCTGAGAGTCTTGCGGGCATATCTAATGTATACAGAAATCATCATGGGGGAGTTCATCAATGGTAGAGCAGTCTTCGCAGCTTCAACAACCCATATACTATCAGTACCTTACAAATATTAAGAAAGCTGTACATGATGGCGAATCGACATCTAAGCTTTAAAACTTGGGTACCACTACGATCCTCGATCGGATCCTCCGAAAGGCAGCTCCGCCCCCAACTGCCATCGAGTCTCTCCAACTGCAGTACCACGCTGCCATTTCTCCCAACGAGACATTATGAGGGGAACATGACTGACACAACACCCCAGAGCTAACGCAAGATAAATTGAACCATGAGAAGTCGATGTATGTAATATATCTCTCTCAATTGGCCGTGGCTGATGCTCGGCCCGATCTCTCACAACGTTCTCGTAACCCAAGCCTTCCCCCTCGAAAATGTCCTCTTAACTTCCAAATACTACCACGAAGTCTATTGGAAGTCGCCAATCTCAGGTTAAGACAGATCTCACAAACTGCAGTATCCAAATGTGAAATACATACACAAATTCGAGCCAAAAGATAACCTACCATCTTCCCCCACCGTCTTAAACCCCTTGTACTAACATACGTAGCTGGAATAACAGCCCCAACCACGATGAGACACTGCATAAACTCAGCCGGTCTGATCCCCAAGAGCTTCCTCGGCCCTACGGCTCTCACCGAGATCTTAACCGTGGCGATACGGGCATCGCTTCACTGGCAGGCTCAAATCATCTCGGCCCTAAAACTTGGACTCGTGATGGAAACTGAGTTTCGGCTTTGATCTTCGGCCAGTATGATAGCTGAAGAGATTAGACTATCTTCTTCAACCTCATAATCTCTCATAGTAACGCTCAAACACTAAAGGGACATGTACTTTCCCTCTCCCCCACCGGGAGTCTTCAATGGGCTTCATATTGACGCCTGACAACGATAGAGGTTCAACGTTTATGCAATTAATTAAGGATAGCCAAGAGTGCAATTATCCATGTCGCTGTGCCAAGATCTTGGCTGAACCCCAGCAGATCTTGAGATGCCTATTCGGGAATCTCGCGCCAACCTAATGATCGGTACACCCCTGCGCCGGAGAAAAAATGATTGGTCACTGGCTCCTAGCTAAGCTTAAATTTAGATGAGAACAAAGTCAATTTATACATGCAACCACAAAACTCTATTGTAGCCTATCTCTCTAAGAGGTAACTTAATGTCTGCTTGTCACGAGGGCAGCAAGTTTCAGAGGTCACGTTCTGTCATGGAACCAGAGTTTGACAAGTGAGATTTTATCTGCACACTGCCTGCCAGAGTTTCCTCCAAGCCATACGCATATAGAATATCCTATGATGTTTACTATCAATGTAAGAAGAGTGAAAAGAGAGAGTGCAAAGAGAGCTAGCCATACTTAGGGAGTGGTCGTTGAGGTGGTGCTGGCTGTCAAATTCACCAGCCGAGGGCCAGGCCTTGAGTTATCCGCGCAACCCCAAGCTGTGCCATGTCCATTAGTAGTGGCAATGATAAGACCTTCAATAGAGCCAAATGTACCGCCAATCATGAGGAAGGTGCCAATAATAATGATGAATATGCTCCAGGCGAACTTTCCTTTCCACCTGAGGCTACGGTTCCGGGATCTCCAGTTGTCGTGCAGCCACATGCATCCGAAGGGCTGGAAGCAAAGGAAGACACCGAAAGATGCACCAATCAACGAAACAAGAGGATCAAACACGGGGACAGCGCTGGCTATGATGTAGGCGAGGATAGTAATGCCGGCAGTGCAGCCAAGCCAAGTACCCCAGTGAACGAGGCTGTTGCGGTGGAGGTGATCAGAGCCGCGGAGGACACGGAGGAAGATGTACTTGGCAGGTAACTATGATTGTTGTTAATAATCAAATGACGAGATGCTGGGTTTTGGCAAGACTTACATGAGTGACAATCATGGCACTGACTAAAAGGCCCGGCAGAGCAAATCCGTAGCTGACCTTCTTCATGATTTCACCTGCAGAACCCAGAGCAGGAGAGGCAACATCGGAGCCGACGAAGCAGTATATAACAACACCAATCACAACGTAGACAGCAGTCATAATACTCTGCGACCAGATGAGCGCTGATGTGTAATGCTCCGGCTGCTGCATCTCGGCGATGATGGGAAAGTAGGCGGGCACCCCGGCGTAGGCGAAGATGTGGCTAGAGACTGCTGCCATGGCATCGGCAAATGGAGGCTTGTTGATGCCCCTGAACGCCGTAGAGTTTCCCGAAGTAAGCGCAGGGCTTCCTCTTCTCTCGACTCCAACAGCGATGGTTACAGAGAAGATGGCGATCATGATGCCGGCGATGCCAACCCATGCAATCCATCCTATCTTGCCTAGGGTTCGGATACTAGCCAGGAGACCCGTGCTGACAGCGGCGATGATGACCCAAGACCAGGTGCAAAGGGCGTGGTCTGATACAGCATTGAGCCCAACTGAGATGCCCAGCATGGCCGATGCAGAGATGAAGACCCAGTCTGTACGATGTTAGCAGCGTAGCCTTAGTATCTGCGGGGGAGAGAAATGTCTACTCAGCATCAAGATCGCAGCAAAGACTTCGCGGCCAATCCTGCCAAACATCACTCGTCCAGCATCATCTATGGCATACACTTCTCGGTGTCTGAGCTTGAAAGTACCGACAATGTAACCCGACCAAGATGACATGCCACCGATGGCTACGAGGCAAAAGACGCCGGGGAGGAGGCCCAGGGTATGGAACGTTTTGGGAATAGCGAGGACACCGAGACCGACTTGGGTTTTTGTCATGAGGGCGATGGTACCTATCCACGAAAGCTATGGACACATACCTACATTAGCGCCAGAAATCATGGCAGAGGGGGCTACATACACCGCGATAGTTGGGGCCTGCTTTGCCTGGGCCAACATGGCCAAAGACCTCATCCTCGATGACCTGGGTATTCCTCCTGGAGGACCAATTCGAGTTGCTCGCGGCAAGAGTGATTTTCTTCTCGCTATTAGAGTTGGAATTGTTTGCTTCTTCGACAACTGCGATTTCGTCTGAGGGCATTCTGAAGTTGTGAGTGTAAGGTATAACTTGAGTGTAGACTTGAGTGTATACCTACTTGATAGGGTATACGGATGGATAAGAGTGTTTGCAAAACGAAATCGGAGTGTACGAGATATTGAACAAAGATAGAATGATCAAATCAAGGCCCGGGGGAAGTTGTTTCCTTAAATGCCTGATTGATGTGTAGCTTCTGGCTGCTCTTTATCCTTTGCGGATTGACTTTGTGGCAGGTCATACCTTGACTGTGGCATTCGTCAACCACCTCACGCTCCAAGGGTAAGGTATTCAATACATCCATCGTAACAAGGCCCACAGTAAATGCCAAAGTTGGATCTCATGATGACGAGATGGATTTTGTTAATGCAGTTGCATGATCCAAGACTCCCTATTTGACACTCTTCACCACTAGACTAAGGTAGGGGAGGAAAGAAAACACAGAACCTCGATCTTAAATGACAAAAAGACTTAGGTACTATAACGTAGTCTAAGATGAGGATAATCTTTAATGAATTTATTTTAATACTATATACCAAGGTTTGCTATTTTCTTGCTCCCCGAGGCTTATCTAGAGCTGTATTATACTGCGTGCCACTCAGTAAAACTGCAAGATTAGTTGGCACCTTATTCAGCGTCTCAGTTTAGAAATTACTAGCATAAGGTAGTAAGGGTTCTCTATAACACCGTAAGAAGCCAGTACCTACCCTGTGTTCTCATCTCTGGAATATTCCTCGACGCCATTTTCCCGCCTTCACTTCTAATCGCGGCCGCTAAGGACGAATCTAACCATCAACGAAAGCGGCTTCGTCACGGCTATTCGAGGCGGCTTGTACGACAAGTGGCTCGATTGAAAAGACTGGTCGTTTCCTAGGAAACCATGAATATAGATAATTAGAAGTTTATATTAACCTAAGTAATCAGCAGGGTTTATAGCCTGGCCATCTTATGAAGTGTTGGGTAGGAGAGACTGTATAGATAAAGATCGCGGATCTAGGCCAAGCTATAGTCCAGGAGTTAGTATTGACGAAGCTGCAGCAGAGGATATTGTCTGGTAAACCGCTGAAGTTGAGGGGTTGACTGGCTTTCGGGGAGGTATTGGAGGCCTTTCTAAGTAGGCCGGTGGTGGTGGTGGTGATGAGGGGCCTATGATATCAGATTATAGAAAGATATTATAGAGCCTTAAAACATTACAGCTTCTCTGCTCGCGGTTCACTTGTCTGATGGCCGGTGGAGGTGGTGGTGGTGGTGATGAGGGGTCCATGATATTAGATTGTGGTGAGATGCCGTGGAGGTTGGGAAATTAGATGAGTGGAGCATGTGCATTGGCGAACCCTTCACCCCGGATTTGCCAGGGTCCAAAATCGGGTGGCTTGATAACACTCCTTGGCGCCAAACTAGTGTCCGCCCCGATAGCAACGACATTCATATTGAGAATTCATGAGTTGCGAGCAAGTAAATCACAAAGCTCTTAAAAGACTGCGATATAGAGGGATATCATGTCAGAATTAAACAATACCAAATAAGTTCCAATCGCATATCCCAGACTGCGGATCAGATATATATAAGTACATAGAAGTAAGCCAAAAAAAAAAAAAGCAATGTATTCAAAAGTCTACTCGAGTACTATACATTCCAGCAAGACCATTAAACACAGAAGAGTTCATAAGTTGCCATAGCCTGCAGGCTTCAACAGATGCTAGGAGAAAGGGGAATAGTTTTAGACCAGGATGAAAGCGGCGAGACCAGCAACGGCAGCGAAGAAAGCAGAGCCGGCGAAGGTAGCAGCGCCAGCAGTGACGGCAGGAGGAGTAGGGACGCTTAAGGAAAGTCAGTAAACTATTCACAAGTCGGGATATCTGAGTTACTCACGTCTGGTTACCTCCGCCAATGGGGGTGGTGGCAGGAGGAGGAACAGCAGGTCCGGTAGACTCAGGCTGGCCGGGGTTGCTAGGGTTGCCGGGAGTGGTGCCGGTAGCGCAAGGAACCTGGATGGTAGAGTACTCAACACTGGTGAGGACAGTGGTGTACTCCTTGGTGATGGCAGTCACAGACTGAGAGGGAACGCACTGCTCAGGGTTGCCGGGGTTGCTGGGGACGGGAACAGGAGTGGGAGGAACAACGGGCTTCTCACCACTCTGAGTAGCGGGAGGGTTGGGGTAGACGGGGACGGTGCCGTTACCGGGGTGCTGAGGCTGTCCAGGGACAACAGGCTTGCTAGGCTGAGCAGGCTTGGTCTCGGCAGGAGGAGCGGGAGGCTGCTCAGAGCCGGGCTTGGTCTCAGCGGGAGGGGCAGGAGCGGAAGGCTGCTCATAGCCGGGCTTAGTCTCAACAGGCTTGGTCTCAGCGGGAGGAGCGGGGCCGGAAGGCTGCTCGTAACCGGGAGAGCTGGGCTTCTCAGGCTTTCCAGGCTTCTCGCTGCCACCAGTAGGCTCAACGGGGCAGATGGTGGTGGAGACAGCAATGGTCTCGGTGACAACGACGGGAGTACCAGATCGGGCAGGGCAGTCAGGAACCTCGGGAGCGCAAGAGGTGACGGTCCTGATGTTGGTAGAGTAGATGGTAGAGGTGGTCAAGGGAGCCTCAGTGGTCTCAGGAACCTCAGGGACCTCCTCGGTGGTCTCGCTGCCCTGCTCAGCAGAGGTGACCTGGGGAGGGACAGGGTAAACGGTGTTGCTGGTGACAGTAGATCGAGCAGGGCAGTTGGTGACCTCAGGACCGCAAGAGGTGATGGTAACTCGCTTGGTCTCGTAGACCTTGGAGACCTCGGTGGCCATGGCACCAGAGGCCAGGAGAGCGGCGGCGGCAGTAGAGTAACGCATCTTGAAGAATTGGTTGGAAGTTGGTAATGAAAGGCTGAAGCTATAAGCTCAAAAATATGTTGATATATCGAAAGTGGTGAAAGAATGGACGACCGAGGTCAAAAGTTTCTGAAACTGGCAGCTTAGAAATGGCTTGTTGGGCTGAAGAAGAAAGAGAAGAAAAGTCGAGTTTGAGGCCGCAGGATGGTCGCATATTAATACCGATGTCCATCCACACAAAGAGCATCAACTCCTATGTACGGAGATTACGTACCAGATCATCCAGGAGGTCAACCATTCTGGGTCCAAGGGGGGTTCCAGTAAAGGCAACAAACATGGGATGAAGTGTGCGGCCCTAGCAGATGGTCCATCAAAGCTGGGGGAAGCCATGTCGCTGCCCCGGTCTTTCAAAGTCGGTCGACCACCCATGGACGTTTCTGAGGTCCGTGGATCCGAGACCCATATCATCCTTGAAAGATGGCTCTTGGATCACCATTGAATCTGGGTCACGGACAGAGGTCCATGACTAGGAGCACGGTAGATGTCACCAATGCATTTTCGTACTGTGGTCTCGGACCGCCGAGTTCAGCCTTCAAAACAAGAGCGTGGTGAGGCTTTCTCTGAACTCTTAAGAGAATCTCTGTCCGAGAAGCAAAGATGCTCCGAGATCAGACCGTTTTGGGAAGATCGTATGGTTCCTGGTATCGACCCCGAAATATCAGTGGCCAAATGGTGGTCGGAAACAAGGTGTGGAGCAGTCGAACGCCGTCCTTTCACCCTCTCTTCATCTCGGTCGTCTAAAGTGGATTCCGCCACACCCATCGATCGACAGGCATGTTTTGACTTCTGAGTGGCCGTTTTGAAAGAGGGGGGTACTTCTGCGGCGCCAAGTCTAGCGAACAGTTTGTCAAGGCTGTGATACGAGCTGTATCTTTAAGCTTGTTAATCTGTCGCATGACAGACAGCTCGGCGAGGCTTCTACGACGCATGAATGATCGGGATGGTTGTCGAAGCAATATCCAACGCTGTGTCTCTCGAGTGTCCTTCCACTGTGTCTAGTCGGCCTCACCTTAGAACGCGGCATATGAGGATCGATGCTTGGTGCATGTTGATCAGGGATAGGTGATGAGAGGCGAAACCAGGGTGTATACTATTCCATGGATTAGAGCTAAGGTAACTGGCCCCGGCGGAAGTTGGTGCTGCGTTACTACCTAATGCGGTAGGTAGCCTCTAGTCTCCCTGGCCCGCCGACCGCTAAGATACAAGCACTTGTGCAAGTGTATAGCCCTTTTATGCAGGGGCTCAGAAGCCTTTGTCCGCCCTTGCCTCACTGAAAAGGGTTGCATAGACGTTGAGCCAGGGATTGTCGATACCTAGGTTGGTTGTCTTCCAGACCCTTGATAGAAGGCCAAGACATGTCTTGTTTCGCCTTATGTGCAACCTGGTATGCGGCATATAGATCAATGGTTTTAATACTATCTTGAAGCTTATTTCTTGTATTCTGCACCCGCGACGTTCTCTGAGGCGTTTTGATCATGTTGGCTCTATTACACCAAAAGATGGAACATGATGTCTCAAAGCACAAGTTGTAATGACCAATGAATTCTAGAAATTCATCTTGGATCAGCACTGCGCCATTGTGACTTTATCCAGGGCTTGCATGATTCATTTGATTGGCTTCATCTTCCTTGCACAAAATCTGATACAGCACTAAACGCTCCGTGGGGCAGGGTTCCCAGCGCCACTCTAATGCAGGAACCCACAGAGTATGTACTGCAACCACCCTCTTAGTTCCGCCCCGGAAATGGATGTCATGAGCATCTCATCTCTTGTAGAAACTTGGCATTGATTAAACTATTGCGTACTTCAGATTAAGCTGAGGCTATCGGAACGCTATGTTGAACAAGCAATCCCCAAGATAGAAACACCAGCTGACGTTCGTCACCCGATGCGTGAGCTATGTATCTAGTTAGGCTGATCAACTAGATATGTGGATATGAAGGAGGGCCGAAAGTGCAACATCACAATATAAACAGAACCGAGATCAGAAGTTCTAATTCCGGAGGAATTGGACGGCGATAGGCCCCGAATTGCAGGCCTTTAAAAGACATATCTCGGTTACTTCACTGGGATCGATTTGGAGAGATTAATGCTACATAGCAATTGTAAATACGAAAATGTGAGACAAAAAGAAGATGAGAAGATTATCGAGTTGTGTCGGTGAGGACATTTGATTTCAGCTTCTCGAGAGAGTATTTTCGAGGCGGTGATGGTGATCTCACACGGATTGTAACATTGCATCATCACAAACTGTATGTAAAGAGGCCTCAAAGCTCAAGACGCATGGACAATGTAGCTATGGCCATTTAACTCACAAGCGCAAATTCAATCTCGTCCAATCTTGGGCCTTGGATGAATGCTTATTCCCGCGATGCTCGTGCCTTGTCACAGCATCAGCAGCTAGATACAGCACTGTAGTTCGCTGGTGTGGACATAAATTTCAAGCTCATGACGTCGATTTGACTTGAAACAAAGAACCACAATATTGGCATCTTACGCGGCTCGCTTTCTGAAAGGTCCACTATCAACGATATAATCGGGCTGTCCGTATTCGATCGTCGATTACAATCACAGCTGGAGATGCTTCTATTCTTGTTCGATATGCTGTGGGCGCTGTACTCTCTAACTCTCTACTTGCGTAACAACAAAGATCCATCCTGTATAGAACACCCCTGCTGAACCCCTGCTTCTCCTTGGTTGGGTGTTGGCTGGTTGTGAGCTGGTAGTGGCTTGCCGCCTCCTCCTGACGATCATGCCGCCTGTCATGGAAGCTTGGCAACGAATCGTTAGTTGCAGCGAGAGCCCGCGTATCAAAAAAACACCCGCATTTCAGAAACAGCATAGCCTATCCGTATACCAAGGTATAATAAACCTCTCCGCTATAGGAGACTTGCAACACTTTCTCTTGTTAAATAATGCAAGATAAAGAGTGGATATTTCAATGTTTGGCAATCATACATAGCTCCAACTTGGCACCAACAAGGAGGGTACAATACAGATGGGGAAATGAAGCTGACGACTCTTCTCTGTCTTGGGCAGCCTAATCCATTGATAATCGCCCTCACGCCCACCAAAGAAGGCTTTGCACGTGTGTAGCGCCGAGCGCCTGTCGATCTCTGTTGTTTCAGCGCTTGAGTTGTCGATCGTTACTTTTTCCCAGGAACTATCGAGAAACAAAGCACACGGCCCACAGACGCTGGGTCCCAGATTCACGTCATGCGGTCAAGTAATGGACCAGCGTTGCTTGTCGTCGAGCAAGAGATTCGTTTGTTCCAAGTTTCAGAGGGCGACCATGCCGACTTATTCTCCGAACGAAACATCGGTTATTTGATCCGCCCTCCGAATCAGTTTTCATGTCAAAAGTTCAAACCGAGTGTTGTCATGCGAAGCGCCTACCACCATGAGTTGGCAATATCGCTGGTAATAAGCGTTTCCAGACTCTCATATTCCGGCCTCTTACCCCCAATCATTATTTTAACTCATCATACGATGAGACTCGTTGTTTTTGCGATCAGCACTAAGTTATGCAAGTTGTTGACGCTGTACATTTACCGCGGGGTGTAATCGGTCTCGAAGAGATTTTCATTGACATCCATTTCAGGTCTCGAGGAACTTATACCTGATCATTTTGAGCTTTCGGAAACGATGTTATAATGTCGACACAACCTTATCGACACCTAATCTTTTGACGACTAACAGTTTCATATACTTTACTTCCATTGAAATACAGTTGAAACGGCTGGAGCTTGAGGTATATGAGTGTTTGTCTCACGGCCACTCGCGCTCGTAATGCGAGTTTACTGGCATCAGTATATAGCTTTTTGGTATAAAAAATCACCACCTCGACGTCTAGAGTGTGTTGAGAATTCGGGCGTATTTGGCATCCAACTGGTTGGTGCTGATGAGTAGAAGTCTGACGCACAAGTTTGGTAACACCTTGATCGATTCAAACAAACATGGCTGGGTGTACGAAGATCTAGTTCGTGCTTCACGAAAACCTCGAGGAGTCGCTTCTATCTGATCTGGGTACCTCAAGATCGAGGTACAGAAGATGGAGATCCAGTTACAGCTTGCCTCGATTGCCCTGCCCCACTAGTAGGGCTCACGTAGCCTGTTTGACCTGACATGTCGAATCTTGGAAGGTTCCATCATGGCTCACATCTGCTCAAAGGATGCTTGCTGTTCGATATATGTTTAACTCACGAATAGAGTTATCAGAGCGTTGAAATCTTCTGGGTCGAATAGTGTTTGGGTTCAAAAGTAGCTCAAGCTGTCAAGACCGTCGGCATATGTATGTGTTTCCAAACAAGGTAAAGTGCTGCATTGCCATAGAACTAATGCAGTATCTCGTTACATGAGATGTCAACGAGGGTTTAGATAGGTTGGTGCCTTGCAGTTGATGAGCTTGGTGACGAAGGTTCCTGAGATGGTGATGGGGAGACCCTTTTACCGAACATGTGCCGAGAGAGGTACCCCACATCGACCCAAGAAGTTCAGCGCACCGACTTTTAGAAATAGCACGTCTCGATAAAAACGCAGTCTTCACACGCTATCCAATCCAAAATCAGCATCAACGTCTCAAATCGCCTGTTTTTGTGCACATTTCGGCTCTCTTTGAAGCTCTTGCCGTTGGGATAGCTCCAGATCCATAACCTGTACCCCTGCCTGTCGTACAGGCTCCTTTTTCCCAGCTTTCAATACCAACCACGTTTAGGCATGACCCCTCGGTAGCCTTGTTCACCTTGTCCGTTTATTTTCTATCATAACTATGCTGGATGCTGTGTTTCTGAGGCTGCCGGAGTTATAGCAGCATCGTCCATACTTGGAATACCCCTCACTCTAGTGTTTTTCACAACCTGAATCTTTAATCATGGAAGCTCAGGTGAGTTGATGCGTTGTTCTTCCATCATCTTCCTTCGTCTTTGTCCCATGACGCTCGCTGGGGTGCTCTCGTGCCCCGCCATTTCAACCGTCACTTTTGGATGGCCAAGCCGCATCGGCCCAATGCCCACACTTTCCAGGCCCAACCCGACGGAATGGTTGTTATCTGAAGCTTATGAATACATGATATCGTCTCGTTGCTAACTCTGGTCCCAATGGCTCAGGTCGAGAATGCCGTCGGGATTCTCTCGAACCCCACCTCCGATCAATCTCTCAAGGAGCAAGCTTTCGAATACCTAAACCAACTACGAAACGATCCCTCAGGATGGCAAGCTTGCACTACTCTCTTCGCTCGAACCCCTCAAACCTCAGAAGTCGTGCGCATGGTCTGTCTCGAAGTGGTCAACTATGCGGTGCACACTCAAGGTCTCGACCAGGCAAGCCTGGCTTTCCTCAAAGACACCCTTCTCCAATACTGTCGCCAAACATACGGTCCTAACGCCCAGCAAGAAGCCGACCCTTATCACCTTCAGAACAAGCTCACACAAACGTTGACGTACTTGTTTGTCTTTCTTTACCAAGACGGATGGCAGAGCTTCCTCGACGACCAACTTGAGTTGACCGGCCTCTCCACAAATACCGACAACGTCCCTGGCGTCGTTTTTTATCTTCGAACTCTGGGATCCATCCATGACGAGATTGCAGATATGCTTCTGTCACGGCAGAGCAACGAGACCAAGCGAAATACCGAGCTTAAGGACCAACTTCGAGCTCAGGATATGCACAAGGTATCTGAGTCGTGGAAGCAGCTCCTAACACGATACTCGAACAACGATACCGTCGTAGAACTTGTTCTCAAAGTCCTGGGCAAGTGGGTCAGCTGGATGGACATCTCCTTGGTTATCAGCCAGGACATGCTCGGGCTGCTGCTGCCGGTAGTCGGCCGACCAAGCACTGACGTGCAAGACAAGGTCCGCGACACCGCCATTGATACCTTGAATGAGATATGCGGCAAGAAGATGCGCTCGGCAGACAAGATGGAGATGATCTCCTTTATTAACCTCAGGGAGATTGTTGAACAATTAGTTGCTAGCCCCCCGTTGAGCGAGTACAAGGGAACCTCTCGTTACGATACGGACCTGGCCGAAGCAGTGGCCAAGTTAGTTAACACCGTACTCTCCGATATCGTACGGGCCCTTGAGGACAACCAGATCAGTGATGACACTCGCGCTAGAGCTAATCAGCACCTCCAAGGGTTCCTCCCTTTCCTTCTGCGCTTCTTCTCTGACGAATATGATGAGGTCTGCTCGTCTGTCATTCCCGCCCTGACAGACCTACTCACTTTCCTCCGTAAACTCACTGTTGTTCACCAAGACTACGGCGGTATGCTTGCGCCAATTCTAGATGCCATCATCCACAAAATGAGATACGATGAGACTACCACCTGGGGTGATGAAGACGAGCTCACAGATGAAGCTGAATTTCAAGAGCTACGTCGCAAGCTACAGAATCTGCAAAAGTCAATTGCAGCCATTGACCAGCCTTTGTACATGGATATGCTCAGCAATTTGGTTGCCACCACTTTTCAGACTCTTGATCAGCAGGGCTCGCAAATGGACTGGCGAGATCTTGATCTTGCATTGTATGAAATGTACCTCTTTGGCGAGCTTGCACTTCCCAACCAAGGACTGGGCACCAAAAACCAGCCTTCTACTGAGGCCTCGGAGAGGTTGGTGGTTATGATGCAGAAGATGGTTGAATCTGGTGAGTGCTTCAGTGAATTAGTTGCAGTGTGGTGATGCTAACCAATGTAGGTATTGCCAACTTCTCTCATCCCGCCATCCTTCTGCAGTACATGGAGATTTGTGTGAGGTATTGCGTGGTTTTCGAGAACCATCTCTCACAGTACATCCCTCAAGTTCTAGAGAACTTTGTGCGATTGGTTCACCATGACCACGTTCGGATAAAAACACGATCGTGGTACTTATTCCACCGCTTCATCAAGCAGCTGCGTGCTCAGGTTGGTAATGTTGCAGAGACAGTCATCCAGTCTATCGGAGATCTCTTGCCCATCAAGGCCGAGGTCCCTGGTGATGATGCCGACGATGATATGTCATCAGACGAATCTGACCACTCCGCGGATGCTCTCTTTACAAGCCAACTGTACCTTTTCGAAGCCATTGGCTGTATTTCCTCGACCCAAAGCACACCTGCTGATAAGCAGGCCTTGTACGCTCGATCTGTTATGGACCCCCTATTTACCGACATGGAAGGACACCTCCCACGAGCCAAGTCTGGAGATGCGCAGGCTACCCTTCAAGTGCACCACATTGTTATGGCGTTGGGTACATTGGCCCACGGGTTCTCTGACTGGACTCCGGGTATCACCTCCGCTAATGCTCATGGACCTCCTGACAAGGCTGTCTCGGATGAGTTTTCTCGCGCAGCCGAAGCCATTCTCATTGCCCTCAACCAGCTGAACTCGTCTTCTGAGATCCGAACTGCTTGCCGATCAGCCTTTTCTAAGCTGTTGGGTGTCCTTGGTGCTGCCGTACTGCCCCAATTGCCCCAGTGGATTGAAGGGCTGCTGTCTCAGAGCTCATCTAAGGACGAGATGGCCATGTTTCTTCGTCTACTGGATCAAGTGGTGTTTGGCTTCAAGGCTGAAATTTACGAGGTCTTGAACATGCTTTTGACGCCTTTGCTTCAACGTATCTTCGGTGGGCTTATGGAGCCCATTGCTGGTACCGATGATGAGATTCAGTTGGCTGAGCTGAGGAGGGAATACCTCTCTTTTCTCCAGATTATTCTGAACAATGGATTGGATGGTGTTCTCGTCAGTGAATCTAACCAGGGCTTCTTTGAGCCTATGATTTCCTCTATCATTGAGCTCGCCAAGACTCTTGAGGGGAACATCGGCGGTAGCCGTCTCGCTTTCACTCTGATGACAAGAATGGCAGCCATATGGGGAGGACCTGACGTTGCCACTATTTCGCAGAACCCAACGGCTCCCTCTGGTAGCCCCAACCCTGCATTCCCTGGCTTTGACCATTTCATGATTCAAAGGTTCCACTCGACTTGCTGGGAGGTTATGAAGAACCCCAGCTTCCGGCCTTACCAGGACGCTCAGACTAAGCAAATTCTCACAGAGATTGCGGGTCTAGAGCAGACCATTTACACCAAGACGGGCGAGTCTTTTATCCAGGAACTCCAAAATAACATCTTCCCTAGCCTTGGGGTTAACGGTGATGACTTTTTACGATCTCTTACGACGTCGACGGACAAGAGGCAGTTTGCTTCATACCTGCACAACCTGCTCAAGTCCCGACAGTAGATACTGAAGGAAAACATACGATTGCAATTTAAATGGGATGCCATGTCTGGAAAGCATGCATGGTGAGGTTGAACTCATGATGATGACGATTGGAGACCACGGCGGACGTACGGATGGATGTATGGGTGGGAGCCTCACGGCGCATGTTCAGGGAGTTTTGCGGACAAACATATTAGAGCTAAAAAGAATCGTCTTCTTTGTCATTCGCAGTCAAAACAAATATTCCCCCTTTTTAGTTACTTCATTTGGGCGGCTGGATCTTATGGAATGTGGAGAGCTGTTGGGAGGAGGATAAGGGCGTAGAGAGGCTTGGTTGGACAAAGGATGAAAATAAATACACTTCTACATAAGCGCATGAATTGTTTGTTCTGGTTGATTAGTTTCCCGTGATGATATTGTTTGATATCTCTCGGAGTACCTCGACTCTCGGCTGACAGTAACAAACGTGTTCATCTGATAAAGGAACCCCTGACTTGAGTCGCGTCGTCTATCGACTAAGATATGACGAGAATGAAGCCGTAAATCACTTTCCTGATGTGATGAATTGGTGTTTCCTCTTTTCTCAATCGTTACTCCTTCACAAGGTAGCGAGGCGAGTAGCATTTTCTTTTCTATATGGCGACTTGAATCTATGAAAGGGGGGGCTAGTCCCTACAGCAGAGTGTCACCAAGGTAGGATATCAGGGGGATATGGTTCCTCCGGATTCTTGGCCTTCTTCTAGCATCATCAGCTTCACAGATACTGCTATCGCCATTTAATTCCGATTCTATTCTGTTGCACACTCGCTATTGTCTTTCTTTAACAACATCGTCATTATTGCAAGTTCAGAGTAACGCACCTCAATTTTCCCTGCTTCACACGAAATGAACGCCTCCACGATGGCACCGAATTCGCTTTCTATTTACTCTCAAAGTCTTCCAGCGTTTGCTGAGCAGGCCACGTGCACCAATCCATATTGGTCCATAAGTTCAGATCTCCTACCGCAGATGTCGTCCTCAGCTCGACCGCCCAACGAAGGAAACTCCCAAAGAATTGTTGAAGATGAAATTCAGGCCCTCCTTGAACGTATCGACAACAGCATCTACGAATGGCGTTCAGAGGATGGTACGAACCAAAACATCGGTACTGAAGAAGTCATCATTGTCCCAAATGCGCCCGTTATCCTCGCTGGAGAAAATGCAGAGGTTAATACACTGTTCAGTGGGACACAACCAACGACTACCTGGTCAAAACAAATGGATTGTCTGTCTTTTTACCTACTGAGAGGGTGTGATAGTTTGACGGCCATCTCAAATTGCTTACCCAATATCATGTGAATAATTGACATGAACAACAACGTGGAAGAACACAATAGCAGCGGTGATACTTCCGGCGAGTTATTCCAATCCAATAGTACCAGTGGTGGCTCATATCAGCAAACGGGACAAAACGGAAGCAATCCGCCAACTAGGAGCCGAACTATCATCTTGATAAAGGCCACGCTCATGCTCATGCTCGTCAATGAACGGTAGCTCCCCTTAGCTTGGTCCAAGCAATCGTCTTCCGCCACTTTCTTGCCCTCTTGCTCTTTGGCCTCTGCCTAAGCATGATCTGTTGTGCAACAGCCATCATACTCCATGTACCGCCTCTCAAACAGTGGGCACCCATCTCTACTCTTCTGTTCATGCTTGCTTTCACGGGGTGCTTCAGGTTTGGAGCTTGAATGACACACAGAACGAATCGAAGGGAAGCGAAGACAAATGCGAAACGTCAAAAAGCAAAAGGATTCTGCTTGGCTTGGTCTGTTCTCTTCGTCAGCAAACAATTTTTAGTCCGAATAGCGATAACATAGCGATATACTGAATCAATTGATCGGGTTGACTAAGAAGCACATTCAGAGTACAACCAGCTCCTGAAGACTATTATCCAGATTTCTCGAGTAGGAAGAGTTGGATTCCATAAGCCGGGTCGAAGTTTGTGACTATATTATGCTTAAGTCGCCCCCTAAATTCTAGAATTGACAAGATCTTGTTAAAAGTCTATGAGGTAGTGTCTGCTGAGTGTTTGCACGAGGTCCACAAAGTAAATTATTCAGAGTGTTTGTATCGAAGAGAAGAGAAGAGTTAAAAGCGCAGTACCACTCCATGTAGCAGAGTATAAAAGGCTGAGAAACGAGCAACATAGGCCATCGGTACTTTTCTCCAGTCAAAGGTCATAATGGATATTGTCTGAACCACAAAAAGCTCATCAAATAATGTAACCTCCCCCAGTCAAGCAGCGCCAATCCCGAACCCCAGTCCCCTCTTCAAGTTCCACACACCACCAAAGCACCTCCTTTGCTTTGTCAGGCTGGCCACTCTCTTCGTAGGCGCGGCCCAGTGTGAACCACGCCTCAGATGAGTTCCAGCCGGAACCGAGCTTGGTGAGTGTAGAAAGGAGCGCATACGCACGATCACGAGCCGCAAGACGGTCGACAAGTGGTAGGCGGGTGGCCTTGTACGCAGCAGGAAGTTCGTCGTCATCCATGGGTTCCTTGGGAGTAAATTGAGTTTCTGGTGAAGGGCCCAGACCGAGCGGTGTCGAAGGCAGGGGAGAGACTGCTTGACTGCCTGAACTTGGCTTTGAGCTGTTTCCTATGTTGAGGTTGAGCAAAGCATCCTCCAGAGGCGGAATCGGAGGTGGCGGGAGGAGATCTTCACTGTAAATATCGAGCAGGATGTTAGAAAGGCCGATGATTGCAGTGGGATGGTTTGGCGTATGTGTGAGGGCGGTTTCAAAGTCGTTGCGAGCTGCATAGGGGGCTCCTTTCGACAGAGACAATTGGCCAAGCTACGAAGAACATTAATACGCATCACATAAATTGCAGTTAGGAGTTGGTATCTTACCTCTGCGTATAGATCACTCCATAGATCCTCTACGGTCTTCTTTTCGGCCCAGCTGGGAGGCCTGAGAGCACCTGAACCAGATGGATCCCTGGCCAAGTCGGCCTCCAGGCTCTGAATAAGTCGCTGTGCTTCTGTGATAGCTCCCTTGGCGTCCTCCCTCATGCCTGCTCTGCGGTAGAAACCAGCAATCATGAGCCAGACTCTTATCAGAAGGACCACTCGTTGAGCTCTCTCCTTATCCTTGGGGAAATGGACAAGTGGTAAGATGCAGGTGGATGCGTAAGCGTTGTCAACTGATAGCTCAGAGTAGTCGGTTGACTTCGTTTGCGTCGAGAGATACGAGTTAAGGTGTCCTATAGGCCGCCTTGAGAAAGATGAGCCTCTCGTCGCGGAGTGTCGTTTACTTGAGTAGGTAAAGAAGTCCGGTTGCTGCTCGTTTTCTTCAACCTCGCCGTTTGGACCAGCCGGAGTGAAAAAAACATCTCCATCGACAACTGTAGGTCCATGGGCAGATGAGATAGCCCCGATGCTGGAGGATCGCTGTCGGCTATGGCTCCGATCGCGCTTCTTTAGACTATTGCTTCTACCCGTAGCGCTTCTATTGCGACGCACTGAAGATGCTGATGTCCTTGGTCGCGACTCTGCTAGGGATCCATTATCTCCCGTAACCTGAATCGTCGGTGCACTGCTGCGCATGGTCGCTGCAGTTTGAGGTCTGGGGTTCCTGTCACCCGCAGCACTGTAGACCTGCCTCGTAGGTGGTCTGGATCGATCATTGCCGCCAAAGATGGTTCCCCTGATGCTCCTAAGCGTGCCAGAAGTTTTTGGTGGCTCCACGGCCTTGGGAGGGTTTAGAGTAGGTTGCGCTGCAACGTTGCCAAACAGTCTCGAGAAGAGACTCAGCAATTCGAAGCTGGCATTTACAGCCACGTCTGGGCCTTCGAGTAGCTCGACCAATGCAAGTTGTGTCATCTTCACCTCCAGGATGCTCTCCTTTTCACCATCATCCATATCGTCGACGAGGCCATGTTTGTCTTCTGAAGTATCTTTTTCCGCCTCGTTGAGGTGCTCGCTTCTATAAGCTTGGTCGGCCTTACCAAACAGAACTGTAGTATCTTTAAATTGTTCCAAAGCACCCTCGCAAGCCCTCGCGGCCATGCTATAATCTTGCCTAGCACTGAGCAGGAGAGCGAGCAGATGCCAAACAGGAATAAGAGAACGCTCTTGCCAATATGGCCCATATACCAGATCGTAGTTCTCTTCCTGATCCTTGCTTGCTGTCAAGGCAGTTCTGACAGTCTCAATTGCAGCAGTCAATTCTCTTCGCTCAGCCAATAGGAGGCCAAGAGCATAAAAGCTCCTGATATCTTTTGAGCGCCCAAGCTCAGCTGCAAGAGACTTTCTTAAACAGCGAATAGCCTTTTGTTGAATTTCGGTTCTAGCCGAGGCTTCATATGTGATTCTTGACCAATGAGCCTGGGACAGGCCAATAGCTTGCCATGCAAGGGCAATAGTATGCGGTGCCACGGGCGGATGTGAAGCGCTAAGCTCATTGTGTTCCGAAATTACAGGCGTGGGGTTGTCTTGCGAGGTGATCTGCGGTAACTTTGCCAACCAGTCTTCGAGCTCGGATCCAAGCTGGTGCGCTTTTTCCGCTGCAGATCGTTGGCCATATCGACAGAGGGCTAAAATACACTGCGAGATTGTTTCGAGGACGGTCGCATCGTCGTCGAGACTAGGTTCAACAAGCCCGGTTTTGTCAACACGAGCCTTGCCCTTTTTGACAATCTCAAGGTAGGAGTCGAAGGCCTTGAAAGCAAGGTCGAATTCGGCAACCGAAAGGTGA
Source organism: Fusarium pseudonygamai (assembly GCA_013186785.1). NCBI lineage: Eukaryota > Fungi > Ascomycota > Sordariomycetes > Hypocreales > Nectriaceae > Fusarium > Fusarium pseudonygamai. Next base: position 34,194 of record JAAQRH010000338.1, read on the forward strand.
ACAAGGAAAAGAGACCGAAGAATAGATGTCGAATGGTACGTCTTCATAGCCGCACTGTAAAGAATGTCGAGAACTCCACGGCTCAGGCTGCTTCGCCCACCCTGGCCAAGGTCCTTTTCACTCCATCCTCGACCACAGAGAATAGACCAGTTTCGTAGTACCTGATTGACAAACGCTTCGACTTCCTCACGCTCCTCGTCGGCTCTGGGAAAGGATGTCTCGCCTAGCAAAAGTGTCTGGTACGTAGCCTCGGCATGCTTGAGCTCGATGCGCAGCTGATTCCGAGGTGAGAGGTCGCCCGCTGTGTTGCTCACGAACCCGGTAGGAAAAGGTTGATCGGTATCGACAATGGATGAGAGGGCAAAGTAGTACTCTCTCCATACCGTTCTTCGAGGTACAGAACCTTTGAAGCCGTATCCGCCTGTGACAGGAGTAGACATAGTATCCCAGAATCTTGCCCACGCTCGATAACCCGCCATAGAATCGGCGTCGACCTGTGTGATTTCGTTGCTTCGGTATGCTTCGCCTGAGAGCATGCAATATTCTGTGAGGAACAGCTCTGACCAGTAACGGAGCTGTCTTCCCATGCCTTGTTCTGCCCAAACTCGACCAAGTGATGGAAGACCAGCTCGGTAGGCAGAGAGTGCCTGCTTCAGCTCGCCGCTGCGCGCAAGGCAGTTAGCTTTGAGATACGCAGCTTTGAGTGAGCAAACACTCGTCCATTCGGCACTTCTGTCGGCTGGGTTGATCTCGCCTTCCTCCAAGTTGTTCTCGGGGAGTCGACTGACACAGAGATTATAGTCTCCTAATGTCCAGTGCAACCAGCCCGCGCATACCTCAGCCTGAAATCGGTCGTTCTCGTGGGCGGCTTCCTCGTCAATTGCCGCTTCGAGCTTTGGTAGTTGATCCGTAACATTGACATCGCCTGTGTTTACAGCAGTTGTTGGCCGGCCTTCGGTGTTAGTGTGAGCTGCAGCTCCCGTGGTTTTGGCAATGGCGCATTCGGTTTCGGCCGTCAATGCGAGACCTAGTTGAACAGTATTAGCTTTGTGGCTGATATGAAGCTATTCGGAGAATGACGTACAAGCTCTGTCGGGAGCATGTTTGCGGACTTTGCGAACAAGCTCCGGTACCAGATCCCAGTTGCCGTCGCAACGGGCATGGTCCAGCTGATTGATGTATTGCACGGCCTTGGGCTATAGAGCAGCAGCGATACAGAGTCAGCTTCGTTATAATCGGCGAGGGCGTTTTGTTTCGTCTTACACCCATGGTTCGTTGGAAACCTATTTCAGGGTTTCAGGAGATCGGTCTCGGACTTAGACTAGCAAAGAGATGGCGCCAAGCGCATGGCGAGGAAGATTGGATTGCTAAATAGATTTGAGTTCTCTGACGAGAGGCTTAGAAGAGTTACAATATCGAATTTAACGGTCACAAAAGTCAATCGTGAGCTTTCAGAGGCCGCCTAAGGTGAATGGTATAATTGCGGTCTCTGGACTTTCAAGGTGGTCAAGGTCGGGCGGGTCGTATTTGCTGGAGATGAGAGCTGCTGGGACGACGTAACTCAGCTCATCAGCCAATCAGTACCATTTAATACAGCACGGTTGGATCCACCGTCAGGGGTCTTCCCCCCCATCAAGCTAACCCACCTTTGGTATGCTTGTTGCTAAGGGACCTAACTACAGCAGAAAAAAGTTTCAATGGAGTCTTTCTCGATGAATTTACAGCTTCATCATAGTTCGAGGTCATAAGCCGAGATTTCCAGTTGAGCAACAGAATTGGATACTGACACTCTGTTCGAACATACTTGAACCTCTTCTGCGACTGCTGTACTCGCCTTTTGCACGTGACGACGCAGTATCAACTTTGAGTTGATCTACTTTTATCTTGGCCAATATCTTCAAACTTCAACTTGTCGCAAAGCATCTGAGACCTCACAAACTATCCCAGAAACCCCCTTATAGGATCCATTACTCATGGCTGCCTCACTGCCACCCGATCTGCGGGTTCTATGCCGCAAACTCACCTCAATTCCCCCAACTCAGCTTCCTCATGCGCTGCCATCTCTCATCAACCACATCCTACACTGCAAAGAGCCATTGTCAGCGCCTTCGGACCGCAAGGTCAAGGACAGTTCCTCGGAAGGCGCTCAGCTTGTCCATAAGCTCAAGGCTAGCATCACTACTCATCTTAATGGTCGAAGCCGTGAGGCTAGGTTCGCTGCAGTTGCTCTTATCAAGACTGTGGTTGACGTTGGTGGATGGGAAATCCTACGAGGTTGTCAACCATGGGTCACTGGACTCCTGTCTGTAGTTGAGGTAAGTCAATGCATTCATATCTATAGGCTCACTACTCACAAATATCAGAAAAGCGATCCCATTGCTTCAAAGGAGTTGGCCATTGTGACTCTCACACGCATTTACATCTCAGTCCAGCCATATCAGACCCTTGTCCGAGAGATTGCCACACCAACAATCCCAACATTTGTTACAGCTTGCATAAAGCTCATCAGCTTGCCCAAGAACGGCGAGAAGCTCCAAACGCCCCTGTCTGTCATTGAGACTATTTGCGACGCCTTATCAGCCTTGATTCCTCTTTACCCAACAACCATTCGGCCTTCAAACTCCAAGCTCAGGACAGCAGTCAAGCCTTATCTTGTTCCTACACAATCAGATGAGACCATCGTTCCACAAAGTCTTCAGCGAGCTTCGCGAAAACTTGTTATCTCGCTTCACCATGTTGCTGCCAAGTCAGGAGGTAGTGATGAGTGGGCCAAGCTGATCGACACTCTCCTGAAGGAGCTACACTCTACAGCTGACCAGGTCCTCAGAGCCGTCGAAGAATCATGGGAGGGAACAAGCGGCTTCACTCGATCGCAAGTTGAACTCGATAACGAGCCGAATGGTGGTGGCTCATCTGCGGAAGAGCTCCCAGCATGGTCAGGAATCAACGCTGGGGCTGATCGTTTAATTGGCCTATTCCAGTATCTGTCTGATTGTCTGCGATATCCTACCAAGGTGCCCATCACGATACCCACAAGCGCGCTTGTCGACGCTGCATCTCGGTTGCTTCTCATAGCCAGACTCTCACCCAAATCCCAAACTTGGGATCAAGCGCTTCAGACCAACGCTGCGATTGCCAGGGAAGAAAAGGATGAGCTTTGGGCTGCGTTACCAGATATTCACATCGCTGCTCTGCACCTCATTGAAGCCTTGTTCCAGCGTCTGGGTCAGAACGCTGTGTCTATTGTCCCAGAGGTCCTTGACCACCTTGTCCGAGTTTTCAAATCAGGAATCAACCTTCCCACAGTCCGAACGACTGGATACACCGTCCTCAAAGAGATCTTGCTCATCTCTGGCCCAACACTATCCAAGCCTTCGGTTGGTAGCTTGGATCCTGTGTTTGGCGCTTGTTGTCGTGACTTGCAACAAGATGCGGGCCACCTTAAAGAGGCTGAGAGGCCAGCGGCAACTGGCACCGATATTAAGAAGAACAGCATCGCTGCCAACGCTGATCTTTTCCTTCAGCCTCAAGCCGCCGCTGTTGTCTCACACCCGTTCCTAGAGCCCAAGCACAGGGCCGCTGCTGCTGACCTCTTGCCCGTTATTTTGTCAAAAGTACCACAGCGACATCTCAAGGCTTCTTTGCGTGGTCTCGTGGACCAGACAGCTATCTTGACAAACAGCCGTGACGCTATGCTGGCAAGTGTTCTCAACCCATACAAGGACCAACGTGGGCGAGTGTATCCTAGCATTCTTCCCCATCTTACTCAGCAATTCCCCGATGACAAAGATCTTGAGATTCTGCGTACCAACATTCGAGCGGGCGCTCAGAGTCTCGCTGAGGGTGAAGAGTCATTAGAGGCTCTCCCTATCGAAGAGGAGGAAGAGGAAGAGGAGCAAGATGAGGAGATGAAGGATGGTGATGTCGAGGAGCAAGATGCAGTGCCTGAAAAGAAGGGTGACTTGTTCAAGCCAGGCGCACTGCCCACACTTCCACATGCCGAGAAGAATCTTCCAATTCAGAGCAATCCATTTGCTCCTATTGAGAAGGCTGCTCCCTCAACTGAGAATGCCTTCGCACGGGCATCCTCGCCACCAAAGCGAAAGCACGAAGGTTCAGATTCTGCGCCTCCGAAGAGACAGGTTGTCGAAAAGTCGTCTTCTCCTGATCGCGTTCTCCCGGCGCCCATACCAAAGGCCCCAGTTGTGGCCAAGGAACCCGAAGAGGAAGGGGATGACGACGACGATGATGATGATGAGAGCGTTCATCTCAATATGGAGTTGGACGATGATGAATACGAAGATGAGGAATAGCCATGTCACGAGACATAGAAAAGTAATTTTAAGAGATTTATTGGGGTATAAATATATATGAACCGATCCCTAGCCTTCTAGCCTTCATCGACCTTCTTAACGCACGATAACACGTCTACATCCAAAGTGGCCGTCGTCTCTTCAAGTAAATCCAGAAACGGCCCACCAACTCCACCCTACCATAAGAACGCCTGGAGCAATGATGCCACCTAGTATACGAAATAGAAGAGGTTCCGCCAGGCTCAGTCCCTGAGCCAAGCGCGACGCTTTTCCTCCTTGCGAGCCCTTCGCTTCTCTTTGAACTGCTTCAGTTCGGCCTTGGAAGGCTTCTTCCCGGAACGCTCTGCCTTCAAGCTTCGGCCGTCATGGGCATTAGCTGCGGCCTCAACGTCAAAGAAGGCGTTCATCTGGCGCTTTGACTTGGCTTCATCACTATGACGCTCGGGCCCTTGGCCAGCTGCTTGGAACTGGCCTGTGAAGCGGTTGAACGTTGCTGTTGCGGCGTATATCTCTGAAGGGTCGGCGATCCCAGTGCTTGTGGTCGCAAATTGGTCCTCTTCCTGTGTGCCTTTTGCGTACCAAGCGTTGGGATCGTAATCGCCATGGATTGCCGGGTTGTAACCTCCAGCGACAGGTTTCTCTGAGACTGGAGGTTGAGGAACGCCTGGGGCGGTGCCTGGGGCAGCGGGTACAGGAGCGCTCGTGGCAATACGAGGGTTGTCCCACTGAGACTTTCCGGTGAAACGATTCACGAAGAACCAAGCCTGCGTGTTTGGGTCCCATTGACAGTCCCAACCATCATCCTCCTGTTGCGGCGCAGGCTCGTTGGGCAATGGAGGGCCACTAGGTACAGGTTCGCTTGGCAAAGGTGGTCCATCTGGTGTTGGCTCTTTCGGAAGAGGAGGCGCATCTTTATCATCGGGGCCGCTGTTTGGGTCCTTGGGAGACTCAGAAGCCTCTCCGTCTTCGCGATCAGAATTCTCTTCCACCGGTTCGATTGCGCCGTCGCGCTTTGGCGATTCTGGCTTTGGCGACTGTGCTGCGGGCTCCTCTACGCCTGCAGATGGCTTAGGCGACGACATGGCGATTATTGCGGCTGTTGTTGCGATGTTGAAGCGTCTATCATCCCAAAAATGAGTTTACGAAAATCGACAGTGTCATCGTGATACTTATGCACCTGGAGTTTGTCTTAGCAAAGATGAGCGAGTGTGGTTTGTCATCCAGTAAATGGAGTCGCAGGCTACGCTTCACATAGCAATAGTGCTTTATACACGCCGTCGAGAAACGAATCGTTGCTGGTGACGACGTAGGATCTAAAGAGATGGTAAATGCAGATGCGAATAATAATGAAGAATGAATCAGAGGCGCCTGTAATGATGCATAAATTAGGCGGGGCCTTTCCGGTAAAGCGGATAGTGGTGATCACGTGACCAGCTCAACCTCCAAGCCTGTCAGTCTGGAATGTCCTGGAAATACAACTTAAAGCCTTGTATCTCAGTGGCCTTGTATCTCAGTGCTGTGCAACCATATACCGTAGTATCTGGCCCTAATGAGTCTATCCAGCAAAATCTATCATACCAGCCCAATGGGTAATTGTCTGCTACCGTCCCAGGATGATGTCTTGTCCAAGGCCTCCCACGAGGGAATGAGGCTAAGCAAAGCCTCGACCGTTCTGAATGGGCAAAGACCTCAAGGAGGCCCATAAGCCAATTCAATAGCTTTCAGCTCTTGGCATTTATCAATGGCAATGCATTCGTTGATGTCTTGTCTCCGCTTCTGTTGTTTTGTGGTTGATTAGTTTACAGTTATGTTTTGGCCAAGTCGCTTGTTTTATATACATCTCACTGTGTTAGTAGCCACAGTTCATGGATCGTCAAATGATGAGTGTGACTGCTATCTCACTAATGGCACCAACTCTGCATATTACTCACGACACAGCTTCTATGACTACCGAAACCTTGGGGACTATGCGGGAGTTCCCAGTCCTATCCAAAATGCTTCCAGAAAAGCAGGTGTAACAAGCGACTATTTCAACAGCGACACTTGGGATGACAGCTGGAGCATTCAAGACTGGAGCAACCGTGGGAAAGGTGTCAGTCTCTCAGGCGATGCAACTGTCCTAATGATCAGCTCCCCCAACAACATCTACATTGAAAAGAATGACGACAAAGACGCAGCCTCGGATACGTTCCTCACTATGCGGACCATGCGGCTACTCGGTTTCCAGAGCGCTGCAGAGTTCGAGTCTGTGTCGACATATCACTACGTCTCAGTGCGGATGCTCGCTCGTGTCACCGGCAGCGCGGGTGCATGCATGGCTATCTTCACGTACCTTGGGGGTGAAGAGCTAGCAGATGTACAAGAAGCTGATATCGAGATCATGACCCGCGATCCCAAGAACCGGGTCCAGTACACAAATCAACCTTCTTTCACAGAGGATGGCAATGATATCCCCAAAGCTACTCGTAACGGCACCCTGCCCGAGGGTGTTGAGTGGGATGATTGGGTTGTGCACCGATTGGATTGGACACCTAAGCGCTCAACCTGGTATGCTAATGGTCAAGAAGTTGCCAGTATAGAGTTCCAGACACCGAAGGACCCAGCACAGATCATTCTCAACGCGTGGAGCGACGGTGGCTCGTGGAGCGGGAATATGAGCCTCAATGGTGCAGCATATATGCAGATCCAGTGGATCGATATGGTGTATAATGTCACAAAAGACAACGAGGAGAAGAGAAGTCTAGATGGCAGGGGGTTGGAGAGAGATGCTGAGCAAGACGGTGAGCTGGTACGACGAGATGATAGTAAGGGTGCATGTAAGGTCGTCTGTAGCATCGATGAGGCGGATGAGGCTGGAGAGACCAAGATCCTTTCGACAAGTGCGGCGTCTCACATGCTGGATATGCGGTACTGGACAAGGACGATGGCGTTTGGAGTCATGTTTTTGGCGTACATATAAAGCGTTAGACTACAACATTGGAGCATATTCCTAGGTTTATACAAGTGTGCGTCGAATCGTTTTACATCAAGGACATAACGTTCAGAACGGGTAGTAAGGTACTAATTGAGTGACCAAAGGAGAGCAACCCCTTGTGGTCTGCCTTAGCTCGTCATGTCTGGCTTCCTTCAAGACGACAGCTTCAACACTAACAATAGGGGTTCCAGAACATCGCCGTCTTCTCCCGCAATACCCCAGCCATTCCCCTTTTCTCACGCTCTGATCAAACAAACTCACACTATCGTCGATCATCGAAAGTAACAAATCCCACTGATTATCCCGCATCCGTACCGACCCGCCTCCGATTTCACATCACAGGCCTCGCCCAAGTGTCAACTAACAACTGGGGACTGAAGCAACAAAGCCATTAATAACACTTACATAACACATAGCAAGCCTCGTGGGTATTCGGCACTACGCCAAGATTCAATTTGACTTGCTTGACCTTGTCCCACATCGTGTGGCATCTTCCCCAGTTCAAGTCTTGCTTGGTTCCTTGTTGGTTCCAATCTGCTGTATCCATAATCGTGCAATCCCGGGGTAATGTTATTGACTAGAGGCTCAGGCGCTGTCCCACTTGGTGAGATCGACGATAGACAATGATGAAGAGTTGACGGAGAGCGATACATATTTCAAAAGATGGTATTCAATGCGTGCTTCGTTACGCAATTGCTATGTGCAAGTCCCATGTCCCGTTATAACCAACTATTGTATGATTTGATATCTCAAAAGTAAACACCGCTTTCAACAGATCCTTTGTCTGATCATATAACTTTTAGAAATCCTCAAACATTGCGTCTTCTGTCAAACCAAATCCCGCATCGTAATATAATGCTTGTTTTCTTTTTCCAGTGTCCTCTCTGCGCCACTGTCTCATCAATTGTTTTAAGCCGATAAATAAATCTCGCTCTTGAAATGATTTGTCGTTAAAAGTTGTAATAAGCGATAATTAAGTGCTTTTGTATATAATAGTGCCAGAGCTGTTCAACAAGATATCATCTCTATGCCGAATTGTTCTGTCTTTGCATGCAGTCGTCAAGTCCTTCGACGTGTCTTGCCATTAGGATGCAACCATAGCCCTACTCATCCCCAGCGGGATATGACATGGAGAATGGGTATGACTATAGGCTTCGCTGTGGTGAGCCTGTTGCTCAAGTATGTTGCGGTGGGATATATCTATCGCACATCCCGCAGAAGAATCAACAAGTCAATCGCGTCGAAATTGCCTTTCAATCAAGTGCGACCGTTAAGTGTTGTTATCTTCATGAAGCATGCCAATGGTGCGCGAGGTTCATGTTAAGGAGTGGTTGGTTTCTCAACCCCCAAACTCTCGACCATGGATTTCAAGACTTGAGCGAGAGCTGACAGGAGTGTGGAGTCTCCCGTGATGGCAGCTCTTCAAGTGTTTGTCGATGAATGGACCCTCTAGGTGATCAGTTCTAGAGGTTTGTTCGAGCACCATGTTCACCTCATGTTGGCTTGTTCGAACTGAAACTGTTGCCCATTGGGGAATGCCATGCTGGCACTCAATCCAAAGGGGTCCCAGTCCAAGCCATTCTGGTCTAAAAGCTGGGTCATTGATGGATATTGCGAGTGCGAGGTTTGTGGCTGCTGGACGGGTTCATGAGATGGTGTCATCTGGTGTCCAGGTCCGCTAGAGGCAGGCGACATCATCATAGGCTGCTGGTTCTCTCCATTGTAGCCTGAAGGGTATCCTCCATGACCAGCTGGTGTTTCGATTTCAGGCTCGTCAATCATGCCGTCTTGTTCATATTCTTGCTCTACATGGTTGATTAGGGTGTGTTATCGATGAAGCAGCACGAGAAAACTTACCAAGTTGTTCAATATGGTTTTGGAAAGCAGGAGTAGGGTAGTAAGAAGCTCCGGATCCTGTTTGACCTCCACGTCCACCATTCTGCATCATCGATGATCGAGGGACCTGTGTGTTCTGAGGCATCTGTTGCTGTTGCTGCTGGGGCATCTGCTGGCGCGACATGCTAGTCATCGAACCTCTCATCGACATGTTATCCGAGGCTGCAGGGGAAAACGCGGAGCCGGTATTACTTGGCGAGTTGGAATGAGATGATGGTGTAGGTCGATTCTTGGGCGAAGCAGCATTCGAATGAGGTTGCAGCGGAGGTGGCAGTACTGGCACAGGCTCGGCCTTGGGGGCGATGTTCGAGTTTGATCGTCGAGACTGGTGGTGCCGGTTCATAATCGCACGCTGGATGGGAGGAGGCTGAACAAGGTTCTGAGGCATATGGGTTGGTCCCAAGTTGGGACTACCCGTCTTCGCGCGAAGCTCAGCCTGGACATCGATTCCCTTTTCGAGGAGAATACGCTCGAGAAGCGAGTTCTTGTATCGAAGCATCAGACACTCATCGGCAGCAGTGCGGTGAGCCGCCTGGAGGTTGTGTAAGTTGGACTCATGGACGCGGATGGTCTCTTCGAGTTGCTTTATGTATTCAGTTCGGCGTTCACGAAAAGCAGCTTGAGCCTGTCGGTTCCTCTGCTTTCGCTCTTCGGAAGTCGCATAAATCTTTTCATGTTCTGTTAGTCGCTGTTCGAGGGCGGATGCATATGTGCGCCATGTTGTCTTGGGGAGAGACACCTGGGTAAGACCCGAGGTGAGAGCGGGGAAGCTGAGTTGTCGAGGTAATGTCTTGATCTATCCCCAGTTTCCGCATCGTGTTGTTTTACAAAAAGCTATCCATCCTTGTAGAAAGACGGAAAGCAGTGTGTAATGTAGGGTGCATATGGTGTAAGTAAAAAGGAAAACAAGACAAGACTTACAGGCTTGCGGCCGCCCTTCCTCTTGGGCTGCTGAGGCTCTTGGGTGGCATTGGCAGCAGAGGTTATCGCAGGGTGATGATCGCCCTCAGGGCTGGAGCCAACGAGAGAGTCGGTCTCTTCCCGAGAATGACCGTTTAGGCCGTTGAGATGATTGTTGTTGTTTTGGTGTTGCGCAGGATCCGCCTTATCGATTGACATCTTGTCTGCCATTACCCAGACCGGGCTACTAGACGATTTGCCGCGCAGCGGCAAACGCCCCAGAGACGCAAAACGGGAATTCTGTTACGTGACGAGGTGGAACGTCAAGACGACGACGGGCGCAAAGAATCGAGACAGGCAAGTGTGCGCCCGTTGGGTTTTTGCTTTGCGGTTGCGGGCGTAAGGAGAGCGGGCGCAAGAGATAGGAAATGCAGCCCGGATTGGGGGTCGTACGGGGGTCAAGAGCGTACTGGAGTGTGAAAAGGGCCCTTATCAGACGCAGAAACGCAGACAAAACCAAAAACGCTTGGCTATCAGAGACGGCACTGGCTGAGCGACAATGATACGCGCTGCGTCTAACAAGCGCCTATCAGTTGTAGGTCGCAGGTAAGGTCTTTGCAAAACGTAAGAAATTCTACCAAGAGATAAAAGACGGGCTGTAATTCGCGTCGAGTTCTTGGGGGGGACAGTTGCGATAACAGAGAAGGGGATCACTCAGGCCGCAAGGGAATACGGTTTTATGTAATGTAAATTAAGAGGAGGGGGCAGCCTAAGAAACTCCTTCTTTTCTCTGTCGACTCGAGGGCCTTAGCCTTTGAGCCAATCAAGGCCTCGTATTCGAGGGATGAGAGTGGGCTTCCAAGGCCCATAAGTGGAGCAAGGAGACATCCACTAAAAAAACCAGTCCATCTCAATCTTCACCTTAAATTCTTCAGCATGGCCCCTTCAGTTCAACCCATCCATCGATCCATTGGTTTCGACATGGACATCCATCGTCAAACCGTGCCGAGTGCACGGTCCCATCGTGATCTCTTTTTGAATATTTCACATGAGTGAGGCATAAAATCGTGAAGCGTGCAGTCAGTCGCCAACAAACAGTATGTGCACGCAGCGTCACTCGCCCCTTGCGAGTGAGAATCGAGTCTACCGTAGCAGAACAGACCAGACCAGCCCACTCGCACTCCCACAAGACGCTGCAGCCATGCATGCCCTGGCACTCTCCCATCCCACTCAACCTTGGAACTAACTCCTCTCGCCCATCCTCTTTACGGTCGAGCTGAACCCAGGATGGAAAAGACCAACCTGGCCCTGGTGTGAGACAGTGGGATGCCAGAGATATCCCTGATAAGCATACAAATGGTCTTTTCGAGGCTCGAGATTTGAAGATATACAAAACCTTCAGCCCCTCGACCGTCATCATCATCAAAGCTTTGTTCGTTTTTCGCTCATGTGTCGTGTGGCCGCCGGCTGAATGTTCGCTCGGCCGCCGGGCCACTCTGTCTGTTGGCTGAATTGATCGGCAGCTGTAACATCGGAGCCCCCGCTTTCGCTCCAGCCCTCTCTCACCGGAAACGCTTCAGTCACTGGGCGGCTTTCAGAGACCAGCAAGGGCGGCTTTCGGTTTTCCTAGTGGTGTTCAACGGTACGCGGTGCGCCTTGGTGGCGGGGGGCATGTGCCAGAATGCGTTTCCTTCTCGTCTTTTATGACAGACAGCCCCAAATCTCGCACCCATTCCATTGACCCAATCATTGATCTGTTATCCCGTGATGGTTGTTGAAATTTTCAGCACTTGTTGCAATCTCTGACAGATGCCCTCCCTTGTCGATGGAATTCGAAGAACCTGAGCTAGAGTTCATAGTGAGATCCGTTATGCCAGCATTCTGGTCCATCATGTCTCTCTGTGCGGTCGATCATCCTGTCATGCTTAATTACACCGTTTGTTTTGGCTGTGACCCCAGCAGTTCTAGAAAACTCAGGGAACGACTATGACCCATCATTCTGGCGCTATCTCTCAACAGGGATCTGCCTATCTTGAACCCCCGCTGTGCACCCCAACCTTTCTGGCTATCATTCACATCTGATTGATGGAGGCTGCATCGAAGCCTTCAGGTCTTGTGGTCATCTGGTACAATTGAACAGTTGAGGCGCCGCTGGCTTCATACATACATAGTAGGTGAATTCGGCCCCCGTCACGACCGATAACCGGACTCTACACAATCACATCTGGCTTACGCTGCCAGGTCACTCAGACTGGTAAAGCACCAGGTGGAGCTGTCAGCGGCATGAATGTCCAATAGTCAACATATTTTGCTTAGCGCCTTTGCTCGGGGCATCTTAATCCTGGTTACTCGAGGTCCTCCGAATCCTCCGAACCGAGTAAATTATCCACAGCCTATCCCTGCTGCATCATGTGTTCCAACTACACGAAGCTCCCAAAATGATTTGCGCATCTGGCTGTTGTGCTGTTTGAATAGCAGGCAGGCAGTGCACTGAGTGCAGCAAGTGATTGACGTAGCAGTCTCCTCTGACAGACAAATTCTAGAGACGATGAAGTCAACTCTGTGCACACTTTTTGGTCTATTTTAGCCTGAGCAATGGTCAACAGGCATACCACGACATGTTCAAGTTGTCTCTACGCCTGATGCTGTGTAGTGAGTGACCTGGGAAATTCTCACAGCATCTAACAAAGACCTTCAAACCTTGAAAGATAAGCGAAACAAGCTGCCTGAGCTTGTTTGTATCAATCTGATATGCGGTTGCTCATCCTTTCCAAAGACAACAGGCAAGCTACGTTAGCGCATGGTATGACGGCATATCCCAACATCCTGGCATACATAAAACCTTAGCACAAAGTTTGCCAGCCAGGAACGGAAACGCTTCTTCAGAACTGATGATGAGCAGTATGCCATTGTGTTAAAACAGACTTTAGAAATACCGTTTCATCAAACCCAAAACCCAACGCCTCGATGGAACCTTGTGTCGAAGGTTGTCGCCTCTCCCCCAACAATCATAAGCTGGCTGAGGGCATAATGGCATATCATGAGCAAAGATCTGACCATATGTATATCCCCGGCCATCGGCGACCAACAATCCTAGGCAATAGTTCATGCTCAAATGCTTGCTACGATGCATCCCATCGGCGTTTACACATGTGCCATGAGTCGCAACCATGGATAACCATCCCAGTCCGTTGTCTTTTAGGAACGGACGTGCACACGTAGGCCCCAGGCCATGTTGTATGAGGTGGTTTAGTGGTGGAGTCTCACATGATGGAAAGAAACCTTTGGGTTCCATGTCCTTTTCCAGAAGCGAGTCCATGTCTGGTGAAAACTCTGCTCAGTCGATTGTTCATTTCCTGTTGGTCCATGGCTTGCGGCTTGTTTGACTTTGATCGGAGCCACAGATCTCAAGTCCCTTTTTGGTAGGCGATAATTGCTAGTTCTGACGGTGGATTCACAAGTCAAAATTACGACTCCTGCTACCCCGGATCATCCATCCACATTTTGTAGAATTCATGAGGAGTTGCGATCCCCATCTTGTCTTTGACGGTGAGAAAGAGCTTATCAAATCTTAGCTTTGATATAAGTTGAAGCTCAAGCTGTCGTCTTGACTCTATAGTCCTCACAGTGTTGATGCTCTGATATGGCATCAATGAACGCAATATCAACCAATAATTGTGAATGAAGACTCTCAAGGTTGATGATGAGAGCACGTACCATACAATCACTTAAATGGTTGTCAAGCACGCCCTATCGAATTCTGATGGGTTGGTTTCAATGGCTGAGGCCAGGCGCACACGGTGCAACCCTGTCTGCCTGCCTTGATCAATGAGAATCAGAGAGGCTCTGCCAAGTAAGGTCGAAGATGACGGTTCGTCTCGCTTGACTTAGCGAACCCGCTTGACCTGCATCTCCCGAAGTGCGCCGGTATCCTGTCGTAACTTAGTTGAGCCTTAGCTTCCGCCCTTGGGCAACAACTTGAGGGTCTTCTCGGTGACGTTGTTCTCATGTTGATGAGCTTCAAGATCGGCATCTTGTCAGAGAAGATCATAATGCTACTCGATCGAGAAGGTAAATGTGTTTCATCATTGCCTTTGGTGACAAATCGTCTGGGCTGTGTAAGGGAGAGTTCTCAGGTCATGTTCCTCAGACATTCCTCGCATTAAAATGATCTTCACGGCCCTTGGCAATCCCTAGCCAAAGCCACGCAACGTCGGTTGAATTTGCCGAAACTCTCATTCACCTTCCTCACCGAGCGAGAAAAACGCTTTCGCCTCAGCTGACTCCCACTGAGTTGACTAGGCTTCGCCGGGATTGTCGGGTCGCGCCATGGTGCCCAGGCGGGCTGTTCTCTTCGAGACATGGGGTGTTGCTTCTGGAAATTTTCTAGCGCGGCTCGGGTTACAGCCACTGTGAGATCCGAACAGGAACATCACCCCATGAACGGTGAAGGTGATGTGAGTCGATTTGGTCTCGATTTCACGTCGATCACACATGTGTGAACAGCTGAGACAGGACGGAGCAAGTGGAAGAATCTCCAGGAAGGGGAGTCTGGATAAGTCCTGTTTGGGAAGTTTACGGGCACGAGATCGAGGAGGACGTATTCGGTGATGGCCTTTTGTTGAATGAAACCTTTCGACTATCATCTTACGCTTCTCCACGCCTTCTTTCGGCATCTCCCCTCGTCGACACGGGCAAAATCTCGTGACAAAATATGATATTTCACAAGCAGAAGACTCAATATGAGACTGTTGGGAAGCTCTCGTGACAGGCACCAGATCGCGGTGGCATGATATCCGATTTGGGTATTACTTGCATGCCATGGGTAACGGATGAGAGCCGGTAGATCATATTATGGTCATATTGGAGCCGGCATAGGGATTAGTCTATCATGGGATGTGCTTTCGACAAATTTCAGTAGTGTATTGATGGCATTGTGAAGTATACCGTCCAGAGACCAGAGCCCAGCAAGACTCGTGCCTGAGCAGCAACATCGGCATCGATTTTGAGCTAAGTGCAGGCGTGAGTATCCTAGTGTATTCATTTTGTCTTTGAATATGTCTCTTTTGTTAGAAGACCTGCTTACGACTTAGAATGGCATGTTGTTTCCGTTGTTCCATCAACTGTTGATGTTCTGTACTTTGGCCTCGTGATACATGGAACAACGTGATTCTCAATTATCGTAGTGGTGATTTATGACTGGTTGGGCTATAGTGAACGTCGAAAGTCTGGGTGTTGAAAGCATAAACCTGTGCGTTGGCGACTCGTGAGGTTACTCAACGGTGTAGACTAAGTGACTTTGCGAATGTCTTGAGTTTCAATGGTTTACTTTATTATGTGTTAAAGTTAGTATCAGTAACACAAGCCATACGTTGATACTGCAGCAAGAGTCAGACATGGTAAAGGGACCTTCAAGACATGTATCGTCATTGAGACATGTCTCTTCAGTTCGATAAACTTCAACTTGTAGACCTGATGTGATGTGCCACAGGGTAAGGTGAGCGATGACAATGCACAGTGCCAGGTTGAAACCTGGTGCAAAATACTGTAACTGACACTGTGCATGGATACCGGGCCGTTGTTATGGAGCTTGGGCCATGTAAACAAACCGTAAGCCCCCACCACTCACAACGTTGGAATTCACGCGCCATCTGGATCGAGAGAGATTTGACATCATACCAGAGACCCCCAAAGACATCACCCACGAGGATCACGACCCTTAATTATTGAAATTACCTGCCCAGTACTTGCATAGCTTGGGAGTCTTGACCACATTCTTATTATACGCAATGTCTCCTCCGCGCCGTCGCTCGGCCCGGTTGGCCTCTGGTACTACCCCTAAGGTGAGCTCCGTGATGGCATCATGCAATTTTCAAAGACAAGCATCCTGACAGTTGTGACAGAAACCTGCGACATCCAACTTGACCTCTGTTGTTGAAGATGCCGAGTCTTCTGAGCGGCTTCCACAGCCGAAAAGTCGCAGCAAAGCCAAAGGCAAAAACAATGCCGTTCCATCCTCACCAGCTCCTGCGCCTTCGACGCCAGCGTCATCAGCCATGAAGCCTCCCCATGAAGAAATGCACCCAAGCAAAGCTCATCACAACATGGGTGAACCCTCCTCCGCGATGAGGCTGGGCTTCACAGACATCAAGGACACCACTCTCCCTGGCGTCCCACCTGACACACCGTCCAAGATTGGCGTTCCTGCTTCTGATTTCACGTTCCGATTCACGCGCGACACTACCGATTCCACCCTCAGTGGTGATGCCCAACGTCTGATGGAGGAGCTTCGCGGACAGGCGGCCAAGATCAAGGCTGATATGATCGCAAAGCGCGATGCAGAGGATGCTGAGGAAGACGCTCTTGGCCGCAAGATTGCTAAGCCCAAGGGCAAGACAAGTCGTTATAGCGCGGCGCACATGGCGGAGTTCAAGAAGATGGACTCTATCGAGAACCATGCGTCTGCCTGGAGAGCCCAAAACGGGCGATTCCAGCCTGTTGTCCAGTCGCTGAAGCGCACACCTTCGAAGGCTAACCTGGAAACGACACCAACTTCTTCTCCTGACAAGTCTGGTCTCAAGCGATCACCCTCAAAGGCCGAACTCGATGTTCCTACACCGTCGACACCTCGTATTACACAGAGCCTGAAGCGCAAGTCGTCGCGTGCTAACTTAGATGAATACCAACAGTCGCCTTCGCCTAAGAAGTCCACCATGCCTCCGTCCAACCTCCCTACCGCCATTCCCGCATCCTCCAAGAAGACACAGTTGTTCCCTAATGTACACCAACGCGTTCCTTCGAAGAGACTCAAGCAGCGAATGGAGGATGACGCGACAACAAATCGACCTCCATCACGCGATGACTCCTCGATTCCTCGACCCAAGTCTAGCGGAAGTGGTTCAACCAAGTTGCCTGCCTCGAGCTCAAGCCTGGCACGACTCATGAGCCCTACCAAGGCATCTCTGGCTCACACAGGCAAGCCCACCATTTCTCTGATCAAGTCTCCTTCCAAGGTCGACCTAAAGAGCGGTCTGCCGAAATCCACCAGTACTTCTCATCTCATGCCTGGCAAACCGACGACGCCTAGATCTCGAGTCATTAGCCCAGGCCGCTTCGATAGAGTTAAGTCGATTTTGCGCGGGAACCGAACACCTTCGGGCAATGTTCAGACTGCGATCCCGCAACCCATGATCTCACAGACACCTGCTCCCCCCAAGGCCGATAAGGACAAAGCTCTGCCTCCTCTTCCGTTGACTACTCCTCGACGAAAGGTAACAAAGCACGTCGCTTTCACTCCAGAGGTCACGCGCATTGCCTTTGAGCAGAACTCGCCTTCTCCGCAGAAGTCTTGTCTCAAGGCTCAGTCAACACGAACTTTGGTGGATGAGCAGTTCCAAGGCATTGACGGAACCCTTGCGAAGGCGGGCTCTGGTGATGTAGTGTACCCTGATCTCAGTGGATTTAGGCCACTGCCCGAACCTCCTAGCAAACAGAAGGATAATGCACCTCAGTCTGTCCCCGGCAAGTTCACATTCCGCAGTGATCATACGATCGAGTTTGCCGACGTTCCTGTGCTAGGCTTTGGAGCATCCCCCGGCCAGTCGAGTGTCCGCCAAGTCCGACAGTCACTCAAGCCTAATGCGAAGATGCCCGGTAGCTTCCCTGGTCCTACTTCCCCAATTGGCCTCAACAAGGAGAACAAGGAACCTGGCTCGGCCAAGATCCTGGTTGGAGCGCCTCATGGCATGTCCAACAAGAAGCGACACCGAACCAGTTGGGACGAGGAAGAAGAGGAGCAGAAGAGTGCCGAGCGTGCAGCCAAGAAGCGTAAGGCTGAGCATGTTCCTGAAGGTGAAGCCCTTCTTGCTCCCCGTCTTGTTGGCGGCACTCCCAGCGCAAAGAAGGTTCGCTTCGGTAGCACGACACCGCGTACCCCTGCTTCTGCTAGCCCTACAAAGAAGCGCGCAGTTCTCAGCTTGAGTCGGCTTAACATGCTTGCTCGTCCTAAGAATCGAGCTTAAGTTTCCACATGGTTGGAACCTACGAAAGTGCAGCTATAGCTGCGAAGTTTTTGAAAATTGAATGTATAATACGACTTTATGTGTCTGTCGTATTCTGGAGATTGTCACGGCAGATGTTATAGAGTCACTGTTATTTGCTTCGTCTTGTAGCATGTTGGTCACTCGACTCTGCTGAAACCCAGAGCTTGACACAAGAAGCTAATGATGAAGCGTGCTTTGATTAAGCTGGAGTTTCGAGATTGTTTTTACCTGGCTTTTTATGTTGACAAAGTCAATGACATGCTGTTTTTCACCACACAAGACAAAGGATTTGGGACACTCAAGGATTAGGGGGCTCACGGGGCGTTATGGCAAAATGCATCAGGTTCTGAGATTAAAATTCAGATGAGAATAGTTCATCATTGTATTTGATTGTATAGGGTTGTGTATAAACTTAGCACATATCTCCTCCCCTCCCTCTCCCTAGGACTCCTTCGTTGGTTCCGTCTGATGTGATGGATGCGTTCTTGTCTGACATGACCTGCACTTTCCTGAATCTGATGTGTTACGTTTTTGCTGTGGGTAGTCTTCCGCTCTCATATCCTTACCTGATACCTAACATCCGATCCTAATTATGACACTCCTTCAGGGCACGATCTGGAGATCACCAAACTACGGTCTTGGTCTTCGGTTGCTCGACCATACGTTCTTTCATCACAATACCTAACATATTATCGAACGCATTTCTTTCCCTTTATGCTTCTACGATGCCAAACCATAGTCAAACCAACATATTCACTTGCACGTTCTGCTTCCACGTCTTTCAAGGTCCCCCTCAAATCATCGGCCGTACCGGACGTCTAGCATGTGCAACATGCCACGCAGCGCTCCTCAACCTAGCCATCTGCTGGGTTTGCGGAGAGCTCATATACCGAGGGGATGAATGTGTCAGTTTCGGTTGGTGTTTCTGGCATCGAGCGTATTACGGATGTCTACTCTACGGGAGCAGATCCATTCATCAGGGGGTTTCAGTGCACAATCTCTTTCAGGAGAGCGGAGCAGAAGATCGAGTGAAGGAAGGATGTGGAGGGAGAGAGGTGACTGAGGTACCGCTTTGTGCAGCGTGTGTTGTGGAGGTCGAGGTTGACGGTGTTAAGGAGGATAATGTTGTGAAAAGGGGGCTGAGGAGAGTTGAGAAAGTGGATGGGGGCTTGACCAGGAAGAGATGGGAGGCCAAAAACAGCGAGAAGAACTTGAAGGTAAGTTCTAAGATTCGCCTTTGTGATCCTTTCTAATATTCATGTGCAGCAGTTCTCCCCAAGCCAACAGAGAATCCACAAGAACGAATACGGTATCGAGACCGAGGACCTTACGGTCAACAAGGTCTCAACCGACTTCAAGGACAACTCAGAGTCAGTGATATGGGTCGACATCTTTGATCCTATCAACGGTCCTTCCTTTAAACCAAGCCCCCTGAAGCCTATACCATTGTTCATGCAACGGCCACCGAGTCCCACTATCCACGAGCGCCAGCGCAGGTCAACTGCTGCTGATACATACCTTCAGCCTCCTCACGATCTGAGAAAACAGCATTCTGCTCCTTGTTCGGTCTGTCCCTCGGAATCGCCTGTGAGAAGTCGATCACCAGAACATCGTTCTCCGCGCCAACCATCACCAACTCTACCTAAAACCCCACCCTCTTCGCCGACTCGCAGCCACAATACTCAAAAGAATCCAGAGAACGACTTCCTCGACATGAATGATCGGCTTGAAGTGCGGCACAAACAAGCTGTTAGCTGGGTCAGCGTTGAGCCCTTGAAACGACCATCGTCTCGACTCGCTCCGTCACGTCGTGCAGAGGCCAATCGTTCAGAGGCAGAGTCATCGGCATACAGAACACCTCCAGAGTATCCAGATCAGGTACTGCGGACGCCGTATCCGCTTCCATTGTCAAACATCAGGACGGCTAGCCCCTTGCCCGCGCAGCTCACGTCGCACTCGCAACGAACTGTGCATGGTACTCCGCAATCATCAGAGTATCTCGACCGTTACCAGCCCGCGACGACGAGATCAACGCAGAACCAGGAGGTGAGAAGACTGAGGAGGATAGATGCAAGTGTGAGTGAGGAGGGCATCGCGAGGACGAAGCCGGGCCAATCTGAGGGAGGAGAATGGGGAAGCAAAGTTGGGTCTGAGTTGAGACGGTTCTTTACAGGACGATAGAGGATTGTTACACGGCAGTATGTATTAACGAAGCAGGACCCTATTCGCATGCCAATTATGTATCAAGTTTTGAAGAGAAGTTTACCTTCGTTACGTGCTCAAGTATACAGTGAAATAGGGCTGGCAGAGCATGAAGAAGCTATACTGGATGAACCTCCGAGCTAAGCGATCGCCAAGAGGGAGAGAATTACAGTTTCAGCAAACCAATGAGATGGCTGTGTTATCATGATCATCAGGACAAAGCTCGAGACGGATCAGGTAGGGAGGTAGAGGTACGTAACTATGAGCGTTCATATCGGTTCGGCACCGGAAGCGGACGGCCGAGGCACGGAGCCAAGCGAGATCTTACCGGGCGCCATAAGAACTGTTAAAGGAGAAGGGAGCTTTGTTGGTACTCAATTGAGCTGGAGATTGATAACGTGGGCGTTGAATTGAGGAGATTGAACGTTTTGCGATAAACTCAATGAATGACTGACTCTGTTGAACTTAAGAACGTGATCACATTGACTTTGAGGAGGGGAATGGTGAGCCCAGCCATAGCTAAGTCCAAGCTCTGGCGGGGTAAAGGCGGGTGAGTTAAGCCTCAGTAGTAATATCGAACTCTGCTTGATTTAGAGTCTGATGCATTGGGTATATAACAGCATTATTACCGAGCAATTGAGTCAGTTCAATGGCTTTAATCACGAGCATATTTACATTGCATCCGGACATAGATCGTAGTCATACATATGAGCAACATCATCCTTTGGAGCTCAACCGCGGGGTTAATTGGCCTGTGCTAAGCTAAGGTAGCTCTGAAGATCCAATATTCATGCCCTAAATTCCACTCACAAAATTCAATTTTTATTGCAACAAATCGTTAAGCGAGAACAAGGTTCCTAGCGTTCTGCGTGTGCGTCAGAGTTCCCTCAGCGTCCCACCCGATGACCAGTAATAACAGCTGCGTCAGGGCATGTTGTGCGCTGTATGTTAGTACTTGGAGAGTTGTCAGTACCGGACCGCACTTGGATCAGGTAAAATACAACGACGCAGACGCAGCGGGAGTGGGAGAAAAAAAAGAGGCTGGTCCAATTAATAATTGAATGAGTACCTAAATTTGTTACCAGTAACATTAGACTATGATTTGAGTCTTGATCGTGGGCACCATTAGGTCTCAGGTAGAAAATAAAAATAAAAATAAAAAAAAAGGTCGAGAGGGTCACACCACACCAATAGAAGCCAAAAAAAATACTTACAGTGCCTAACTAAACCTTGCGAGACTGCCCTCTCTCTTGACTTTGTCTCGACTCGACTCGACTCGACTCGACTCAGCCAAACCTGACTGAGCCCTCCACTCCTACAATCCATCCCAATACTCGCTTCGGACCCCCCCCTCTGCTGGCTGGAGTCTCTACGTACGTACCTCACTCAACCAAACCCAACCCAAACCCAAATCCAAACAAAACCACCAAAAGCTTTTCCTCTTACAAGGTCATGCGACCGTAGACCACTCTTCGTCGCCCTCAAGATTTGAATTACGCCCCGGACGGAAGGCGATAAGCCCAAGGCGACGACCAAAGATGTCGGTTGTCACAAAGGTACGACTTGATTTATCTCTCCTCTGTTCTTCTATTGTTTCCCTCTCTATTGTATGCAGTGTACCCCCTGCGATCTCCTCTCGAGTTTTGATTTGGGGCGCTGCATTGGGTTGGCAATTTTGCACCACAACGCCGTTGATCGAACTCTCTTGTATGAGAACGTTGGCTCTCGATGGCTTCAGCAGTCGCATTTGCTTCTGCTCCTCCTCGTCTCCTTCTCGCCTCTGCTTTTTCTTGTCGCATCGCCCGTCCTCTCGCCCATGATCCAAAACAAGCCCCTCATTCCCTTCACTCGTTATCGCCCATCAGGTTGTTTGCCCTAACCTAACGCGACGGCCTGTCCCCTCATACTAAAACACCACAAATATGATACCGCAATAGCCATATAACCATGCAGTCATACTAACGCTCCGTCCAGAACCCTTTTGCCTACCTCGGTACGAATCCTCCTCTCCCCGCTTTCCCCGCGAGAAAGAAAAATCCAAAATCTTGCTTCATCGACTCCGATGCCCAATGCCCAACTCAATTACGACCATTCGTACTGACACATCGACTCCTCCACAGGCAACGACAGTGACGGCGAGGAGAAGCCCGTCGTTCCTGTCAAGACCGTTGACAAGAACACTGCTCGTACTACTAAGCGTAATGTCGAGCCCCAGGCTCCCGTAAGGGCCGGTGGTGCTGGCGGCAACCGCCGTGGTCCCGGTGGTAACGAGGGTGGTGAGTTTCAGGCACTGGAAATTGAGTCCATGGTCAAAATACTGACTCGGAATAGCTTTCCGGGATCGTGGTGCTGGCAGCAACCGAAACCAGAACCGATCCACCGAGGAGGCTCCTCGTGATGGTCCCCGAGGCGGTGCCGGTGCTCGTGTCCGTGGTGGTGAGTATCCCGAGAATCTTGGTCATGGCGAACAAAAGCTGACATTCTGTAGGACGTGGCGCTAGACACGCCCGTGAGCGCGATGACCGACACCCTTCCAAGTTCGGCGGCCACGGGTATGCTTGACTGAATTCCTTAGGTCCTGTTCGACATGCTGACAGAATATAGTGGCTCTGACAAGCAGGCTGCCCAATCCTGGGGTGCTAACGAGGGTACTGCTGAGCTTAAGGACGAGCAGGCCGGTGAAGCTATCGCTAAGGACGAGCAAAAGGATGCCGTTGCTGAGGACGCTGCCGCTGAGGCTGCCGCCGCCGAGGAGGAGGCCGAGAAGCAGGTCTCGTACGAGGAATATCTCGCCCAGCAGGCTGAGAAGAAGGCCGCTCTCGACTCTGGTCTCAAGGTCCGTGAGGCCAACGAGGGCAGCAAGCTCGACAAGAAGTGGGCCAACGCCAAGCCCCTCGAGAACGAGGAGGAGGAGTACTTCGCCCCTACCGGAGGCAAGGCCCAGCGCCAGCGCGAGCGCAAGGTCAAGCAGACCATTGACTTCGACCCTCGCTTCGTCGAGCCTGAGCGCACCCGAGGTGGTGCTCGCGGAGGCCGAGGCGGCCGTGGTGGTCGTGGCGGAGAGCGTGGTGGTGACCGTGGCCGTGGAGGTAACCGCGGCGGTCGCGGCGGTGCTCCTCAGGGATCTGCTAAGGGCAATGCTGCTATCAACACCAGCGACCAGTCTGCTTTCCCCAGCCTCGGCGGCAACTAGATTTGCCAAAGCCAAAGCCCGCGCGCCTCGCACAAGAGAGCGCCCCCAAAAATCCCCTGCTTGCACCCTCTCACAGCATAAGGCAAACACGGGTCAACGTTCATGCATGTCCCACGCCCTCCCCCCTTTTTTCCTTTTCCCCCATCAACTCGTCACGATTATAAGAAGGGGGCGGAAAGGATGCCATATTCGTTGTTCTTCGACAGGTTGAAATGAAAAAAATAAGTTGACCATTGGTTTTTTGTGTCTGGCTGGATGGTCTGCGTCCAACGGGCAAAGTGCTGCGTGATATAGGGAGGATTTGAGCTCAGATCTCACTAGCTCTGCTGCACCCAGAAATATTTCTGTCCTCTAGGTCTTCTCGAAGGTTTCCGTACAAAATTCATTTGAAATGCTCTTATATCTTTGCTGTCTGATGTGTGATGCACCATAAGATGAATGAACTGGACTACAACCAACAGGCAACCTCGACGCCTTCCCTCTAAAGAATTATATATACACATGCTATTAATGCCCTGTAGACAGAATCTACTCATTCGTTATTGTGCATTAGTCGATTTGCTTACTAGTTGTCGCCGTCTGTAAGTCAACAGCACCCCCCTTTAGATACACCTATTACTGGCAATCAACTTTTTCAGTGTAAATGAACTTAAGGGACTCTCTGAGATTGTCAATTTCTTTGTTCTTACCGTATAAATGCTTACTATACAACCTCATAAGCCAATGAAAGGACGCAGGCAGAATCTGATATATCACATAGCACCTTTCAGGGGTATGGGCAGATATCATATTACGAACGAAGCACTTGATATCCTAACAAAAGAAAGGCTTTAGTTCTCTTAGTAGAACACACAGACTGTTTACGGCTTGAGATACTGTTCTTCCCAATGAGCTAGTCGTGCGATGAAGCCATCCTTGGAACCAGCATCCAAATCAGCCTTGCGAGGCGCCCTGAAGCCACAGCTGCACCCACCTGACACCTCCAACACTCTCCAGTGTTCTCTAGAGCTGGTAGAAGTAGTCCTTGTTCACTGGCAGTTACTTAGTGCTCGCAATGGCAGCTCTTAGTCAGCTGGGCTGGAGCGACCTTGACTTGGGGCGTAACTCGATCAATTTTCGGTCTTCGAAGCCCGTTTGAGCTCCTATAAGCTCCGCGAACTGACCCAGGACTCGATTCTATGAGTTGAACTACTAAAATATGCTTGAGTCTACATTTTGATGGCCCCGTTGGCCTCAACGTCGTTGAACGTGCTCTTTCTTGCCTAAGCCCCCTTTCCATCAACCACATCGTTTAGAAAGTATTGAACTGTTGCAGAACAAGTTAACAGAATAAGATGATTGTTCAGTAGCCATAAATGCTGCTTCTAGAGATTTTGAGTATAAAAAGCCCATCTCTCCCATCCTTTTTATCTATACTCACCTCACAGTCAAACAACCTCTTCAAGATACCTCAGTAAGCCTGCAACAACACAAAAACAACTAAGAAGTATTCTTTGTGACCCCTCCCCGCTTAGAGCACTGCCTGATCTCAGTAGTAGCCGAGCAACCACAAACCACCACAATGAAGTATTATCAACCTATCGACCCTGAAGACCAGGAGAGCGAGGCGGATAATATCTTCGAGAAGTACCTTGAGCGCTTCCGCCTCAATATGGAGTATCACAAAGACAACTTCAAGGACGACTGCAGGAAGGTTCGTGATGGACTGCGAGAAAAGCTTCGCTGTAAGCTCAAGCCGCTCAAGCAGCTCCGGGAGTCCATGCGTCGTCGTACTGAACGTCGACGTTAGGTCAACATCCCTCTTGACTTCGATCCGTAAGTTTGATCACAGAGCTGACGAGAAAGGAGACGAGGCATCATGGTGAGACCGAAGAACACTTGTGTAGGTATTAGAAATCTGGGTTGAGATCCAGGGGGTGTAGTACATATTTGACAACTTTCAGCACTGATATCTGGTACGGTTTAGAATAGCAGTCTCAATAAATTTGTATACGCCTCATATCATGTTCCTTTTTTAAGTAAGCGATGTTTTCCTATGATAATAACGTTAGACTGGTGACCCTTGTAAGATATACTGAAAGGAGAGAAGAAGGCTTTTCATTTATTTCGTATCTAGTAACAAGAAGACAGAGTCGCTAAAATGTATTACACCCGATGTGAAAATGTGTGCGAAGCATCCATTCCAAGAGAGAATGCCAGCAAAACAGCGTTAAAAATGGCCATCATGTAGAATGGCGCCCCGTTGGAGAGCTTGTCAAAGAGGAAGCCCCCTAGCTTAGTAAGTAGCAAGATGGCAAAGCCGCCATACAAAGAATAAACGCCTGCAATAGAGCCTTTGAGGCGGATGCGAGAGACTGACTCTTGGTCTGTCGTAATGCTAATGAGAGGCCGGCTCTCGTCGTTGGCTGATTCGTACTCCTCTGGCTGGAGTAGGCTTTCTGGGCGGGCGGTTCGAGGCAGCTCAACTGCAAGAACACCACGGCCGAGAGAACCAAGACTGCAAACAATAGCGCCGATCTGGCTGATACCAAGAAGTGAAACAATAAAGAAGATTGCGGGGCTACCGCCTCGGCCATCTACGTCCTTGATTTCAGGACTGGAGAGTTGTGGAAGGGCGATGTAGCCTACAATACCAAAAACGGTCGAGACGACGATGGGGTAGTTGATGCGACCAGTTCGACTGGCAAGGTATCCGAAGATGGGAGCGCAAATAAGGCCCATGAGTTGCGCCACACCAGTAAGAATAGAAGACAGGACATATGCAGCCCTGCACTCCTCCTTGAGTTCGGGTGATGAATCGTGAGGTGAGCCTTTACAGAACCCGTTGCTTATGTAGAATGTGTTGACGTAAAGAGGGATGAAGAGTGAGATAGCAACGCTTGAAGCTCGGGCAACAAAACCGCCAACATAGCCAAGTCCGATTCGTGAATCAACGAAGCCAAGGAAGACTGAGTCTTTCATGAGGTGGAGATACGGCGCAAGCTTCTATATTTTGTTAGTGGGAGCTCAACCAAAATCGAAATTTGCTGGACTTACACGTTGCTCACGACCATTTCCATCACTCGATTCGTCATCGCTCTTCAGTCCGAAGAGCATTCGCCAACCCTTACCCTCTTCACCTTTGATGTTGCGCAGACCGATCGCAACAAAGATAGACACGGCTAATGCGACACCCGCAACAACGTAGAAGCTATACGAGACCGCCTCAGCGGGGGTAGTGCCTTTATTCTCGCCAAATCGCGCCGGGAGTGGGAGGAACAGCGTCAGTGCGACGAGCGCACCGCATCCAGTAAACAGTCCAACGAATCCAGCTAGCTTGGATGGTCTCCCCGCAGCAGTATCGGCGGTATCTGTTGTGCTTGGCTCAGAAATAGACTGCGTGTATCGTTCCTGGGTGATTGTCGCTTCGGATTCGACAGAGAAGGCAATGCTGCTTCGGGCTGTCGCATTGTGGAGAGCTTTAATTCTGGCTTGGGCTTCATCCTCCTCGTTGTTGCTATCGTCCGTCAAAGATGGCAGTATCGCAGTTACCATTGTGGCCCTTCCAAAGTTAGCAATGCTCGTTCATGTAAGCTATACTCTCTCTGTCTCAACTCACGCTGCAGATGCGCCGATTGCGAATAACACGCGAGCCAGCAACAATTGGGGATATACAGTCTTGGCCTGCACAAACAGAGCCAGCGAGACGCCGATTATCGCGTACCCAATAACAGCAACCCATCTAACACCCAGACGATCCGACACAAGACCCCATCCTGGGCAAGCGACGAGCGCAACGAGCTCATCGACGAAGCCCAGAGTTCCCACGACATCACCAACACCCTCCTTCTGCCCAATCAGGTCGGTAATAACAAAAGAAACAGAGCTGTTCAAGAAGACAAGAAAGGAGATCGAGAAGAGCGATATGCCGAGAAGGTACGTCAGTGCCTGGAGAGGCGTCGTCGACGGCGCAAATGGTAGATATCGCAACATGGCGGGGTTCTTTCGGAAAGATTATTGTTTTGGCAAAGAGGAGGGATAATCACATTGCAGACACAAAAACAAAACTGGTATTTGGGGCACGCGGAATGTTGACGTAGTGGTTTGTTCTAAGCGCGATGTGTGTAGACTATGTGATGAAATGCCCAAACAATAATAGTGCTAAACAATAAGGGCGGATGACCGGGGAGCTACCGTCCGCACCTAACTCCAGCTTGAAGCTCGGATATCGCATGACGGGGCCATTACAT
This sequence comes from Fusarium pseudonygamai, assembly GCA_013186785.1. Classification (NCBI taxonomy): domain Eukaryota; kingdom Fungi; phylum Ascomycota; class Sordariomycetes; order Hypocreales; family Nectriaceae; genus Fusarium; species Fusarium pseudonygamai. Next base: position 61,943 of record JAAQRH010000338.1, read on the forward strand.
AATCTTCAAGCATGTATGTATGTATGTATGTATGCACCCGATATCGCTCTCCGAGAAAAGAGCATCGTAAGATGTTAATTGATTCAGTCTTGGAACACGAACTTTGTAGCCGATGCTGAAAAAGTGAGTCTCAATATCGCGTGGCGTTCAAGTTGTTACACCATGATCACGATTCGCTAAGATCAAGCTAGCTCCATATGTGTCATGTCTCCATGTCTAAGTCAAGTTCACCATATGAATAAACATAAACATCCATATATCTAGCGGCTTTTCAACCCCTTCCTATAAGCTTCTGTCTACGACTGCCTTCATGATCGGCTCCATGCTGCATTCCAGTGATACAAGATACAAGTTACCCATATTCCATGCCCGTGCCCAAACTCCATTAGTCCATTATCTTGCAGGTCCCGTTTTACCAGGCCCAGAGCACCTTGTGGTGAAGAGTCCTGGCACCTAGCCTCTCAAATTCGAAAGGTGAAATCCATGAGTCGTTGGTCGACAGCTTAGCAAACACACTGGCACCCTTCCAGGTGACAACTTGTTCGTCCATATCTCTCGCGCTTCGACTCACGAGGATCCGATCGCTGAGTTCGGGTCGTCGGGCCTTGATCTTCTCCTCCAGGACAACCGTAAAGTGAGGAATCTTGGCGCCACCGCCAATAACCATGATACTTCCAAGTAAGTCTCGCAGCTTCTTCTCATCGCCCTTAGCGGCGTTCTGAATACTTGTGAGAATGGCAATGTCGAGAGGAGCGACCGGTAGCACGGCGTCTCGCTCAGCGGCCATGGATTTGGCGGTCCGGGCAGCAGCATCGACAAACATGCCTGCTGGTGGTTGTGTTTGTCCAGGATTAGGAGTGCCTCCAGCACGAGAACCATTGGGCGCTGGGCTACCTCCATTCACACCCTCCCTGTCCTTACCAAAGACATAGGGAAGCGGCGTGTTAGCGCCCTCCGGCGCAGGAGATCCGGCATGAGAACCCATGGGTGTTCCGTTGGTCATGCTCTCCTTTGCTCCAAGGAAGTTGAATTGTTTGTTCTCTTTGATAGGAGTTGAGATATCGGGCTGTGACAGTGTGAAGCCATTTGCGTTGGACGTTATCGACGGCTGGACAAGCGCTAGAATAGCTAATTGGGCGGCAGAGGTGGGATCGTCTGGAATATCAACGTCGTAGGCGTTGTAAGATCTCTCAACCAGCTTACGACGTCCTCTTAACTTGGCGCTGTTGTCAAAGATGGCTGGGTCATACACTCCCATCGGAGCCAAGATGACCTCATCGTAAGTCTTGAAAGCGTATTTCCGCGTTGGTTGGTTAGGAGCCCGAACATGAAAGTTGAAGAGTTGGACAGAGATATCCGCTTGGGACATGGTGCAGTGCTTAATCTTTAGCTCTTCAGCAAGAAGGAAATCGTATCGTCGTCGCAGGTTCATGTCCTGGTAAGGAAAGTTGTCGTAAAGCATCATTTTGAGGAAGGTATCCGTGATATCGTAGCCTCCGTATTTCAGGTTGATCCTTGAATCCTCAATGACAAGACCGTCTTCCACACAGGTCACGGCCGTCTTCTGAGCTCCCACATCGACAACACAGGCTTGTGTGTATCCGGCACCAAAAGTTGCAGCCATTCCTTCCTGGACAAAACACACCCTAGAGAATTCGAACCAGGTCATGCACGATCGCAGGATTTGCTCCACGTATTTCTTGTCGTATAAGTCGGGAATGACAAAAACACAGCTGTACTGTTGCCATTCGCTGTTGGTCTTCAGTCCAAGCTCTTGCCTCAATGCCTTATCGAGTAACGTTTCAAAATCATCATACATATGCTCCTGGCTTGTGTACCCATCTTCGTTCCACTGTCCATGTTGTATAGGCCACCAAAGCTTGAATTTGGGATTCGAGTCGTCGGGAACACGCTCCGCTTGGTGTCCAATAAAGCACGAAGCTAATGAGTCGGGGTCATCAAGCGTTTCGATATCAGTCCATTCGATCTCAAGGGGATCATTGTGCTTCTGGATAACTTCGGGTTCCGTGCGGCGGTTGAAAGTCTGAACAAGTTCCTTCGAGTTGGGCAAGACTTTGCGCTTATTGGCTCGCATCTCGACCTTGAGGTCATTGCACATCTTGTTGTATTTCTTTGACCACTCTTCGCCATATTGTTGATCGGGGGTCTTAGCCTCGAATTGTCGGCGTGGTAGGGCCTCGTACATTTCAGATTCGGTCTGAGGAAACTTGGTCGCTAGTGTCATCGGAATTGTCTTGGGGAGGGCGTCGCTCGCAAAGCCTATTCGAAGATTTTGACTGCCGGGGTGGATCACAATGACCCTTGAGGGATCCAGGCCAGCCGAAGGTGTTGTGGCACCATCTTCGTCAGGAAGATCTGCGACAGGAAGAGGTAGCTCCCCATTGGCAGTCTTGGATAGAGCGCGATCTCGGTCCCGAGCACTTTGTACTAGTCGATCTCGGGTGGCATCACTCTGGAGGCGGAGGGCGAGGATTTGGTCATCGCGCTTCATGTAATCACTAACAAAGCATCAGCATAAACGCCGCTTATTCGAAAGGGTCATCGTACGTATAATAGTTTTTCTGGTTAATCGGGGTGACATCAGGCCATGTCGTCAGCTTCATGCCATTGTCAGTTCTCTCGAGACCTACGGCAATCTGTCAGTACATGTGTCTAGAACGACAGCCGAGTCGCTATCGACAAGTGATAATGGAACATACCTTCCCGCAGGAGGACTCTTTCGCTGACTTTTCCAACCATATTGATGGATTGGCCTTGGCCTTTCTAATGTTGCGGTGAGAATTGCGCTGAGCAAGCTCACATCGATAGTGAGTTGATTGAAGAAGCTTCCAGCGCGCGCTCAACAAGCTCTCAAAAACACCAGGAGCGCATTCATGGTCTGAATCGCGGCATCGAATTGGGTTTAGCGCAAACCAGTCGGACTTTCAATGGCCCGGACCTCAAACAGGCATTGGCAATTGGGTCCGTGTAGCGTCTCTTCCCCACAAAGAGGCTATTCGATAGAGTTGCGGAGTACAGCTTGAATCGGCGGCGGAAGTGTTCTATTTCAACCACTATTTCCGTATACAATATGCTTTGGACAACACCTTGTTGTTCCAATCACTTATTATTTCTCCCACGATGATGGAGCCTTTATTTGATCTGGAGTTACACGAGCGATGACCCAGATACTGGGGGCGATATTGACATGTGCAAATGTCGGAGATCACTACTAAAAGGCTCCTAGTCAACACTGCTGTTCCCTCAGCTATTGCTATTGGACATCTATTTCCTCCTCACTTCCGGCCGGCTTTCAGTAAGTGAACATAAAAAGATATGTACCGTTGGGGCTTGCCAAACTGCTACAAATTTAAGTTGTAGGTTGTCAGCTTATCCGCCTCAGCTGCATAAGTAACCAGCTTAAAGCCAACACTATTTCTACATAGACTTCGGAATAGTTGCGTCAGCCTCAAAAGACGCCTCTGTCTCACACCATTGGTACATTAGTCGCTTGCAACTTTTGGTCTACAAGAAAAGCCATTGCCAACGCCGCTCATCCGATAGGGCCAGTGGGGTTCTGCATCATGGATCTAGCACGTTTAAACAATCCCAACTCGGGTTGAAGGCCGCACTTCTTACAAGGGTTCCATAAATATGTACACATTCCTTTCCTGGGCTGCCTGGCTCTCGTAGGTCTTGCTTTTCCTTTGTCTTTTGCGCTGTTTCCCCTCTCAGTAAATCTGTAGGAGCTCATCGACACAGCCATGGATGCAGCAAAGCCAAGTTTGAAGGCCTCAGCTTCTGAGAGCTCTCAATCAGAGTTGTTGACCAGTTTTGCACCCACTTCTTGGTCGGGTCCAATCATTCTTGGGGCTCTTCTTGGTTATTTCGTACTCTGTTCTCTTCTGCGTTTCTCCAGGATTAACTCGCTTCGATCCAAGTTGAGGTTTCACGACCGCGCTTCGTTGAGTCGCATGACAAATCAAGATGCTTTTCAAGTCGTTCAGAATATCGCTAGATTTGAGTTCCCGTTATTCTATGACCTTGCGGTTCGATTGGCTCTCTTTGAGGTATGTTTAGCTAACTACTAGTTACCGAGTTAGTGTCAACATTCAAAGCTTCTATATTAACGACGTCAATACATAGACATATGCTGTTCAGACCGTCGCTCATGTTCTCTATGGCGGCAGCGATCTAGCTAATCGAAAGAAGGCTCCCAAAAGGTACCTAAATGCGTGTCTTAGGATCTTGTGACTTTTACTGACGAATACTAGATATGCAGATACTGAAGCCGTCTATGTCTGGTGAGTTTACTTTGACTACATTGCTAGAGTTATGAAGACTGACATGATGACAGCTTCGCAAACTTCCCCCCTACGTCGCCTGTTCTTCATAAAGCGGTGGCGCGCACAAACTTCCTTCATGCTCCATATATCAAGAGCGGCAAGATCAAGCAAGAAGATCTGCTATATGTGCTTTACGCCTCTTTTGCGGAGCCTGTTCGGTTCCTCAACATCTATGAGTACCGCAAACTCACTGACATGGAAGTTGCTAGCCTGTCAACTCTGTGGAAGTATGTTGCAGACATGATGGATATCGACTACAGGACTGTGCTCGGGAAGAATGAATGGACGGATGGTCTCGAATTCTTCGAGGACATGACACGCTTTGGAGGAGACTACGAGGACAAACATTTGCGCCCTACACCGGAAATCCAGAAACTAGGCCATGTTCTTATGGAGATGCTGTTGGATTCGTATCCCAAGATTGCCTCTCCGCTTGGATATCCGGCAGCTTGTGTCCTTATGGGACCTCGCTTGAGACGAGCATTTGGGTAAGTCTTTTGATTCATACTATTTCCAATTCTCCGATCAGATACTTACATGAGAACAGTTTCCCTGAGCCGGGTTTGGCTATTACAGTTCTGACATACAGTCTCTTGCTTGTTCGAAAACTCATCGTCCGCTATCTCTGCCTCCCTCGCTTAGCACCCTCCATATACCTTTCCGATCCTGACGAACAGACCGGGCGTATCAGGTCATATCATTACATGAAAGAGCCGTTCTATGTTCCGCCCACTTTCTGGCAACGCTGGAACCCCGAAGCAATCATCACATGGCTATCTGGTGGGTTGCTTCCTGGCGATGGTGGGCCTAGTATGAAGTCCGAAGGTTTTCTTTTTGAGGATTTGGGTCCTGATAAGGTTGTTGGCAAGGGTGTTGAAGAGACGAAGGGTTTTGAAGAGGTTGTCAAGACGAAAGCGTTTGGAGGTTGTCCTTACAAGTCGTCCGAGAACTAGACTTTTTCTTGGGCGACCGGAAAGGAATATGTAGCATATGATGAGGCAGATCATGCTCTTAATTGGTTGTATGTATACACAGATAGATGGCACCATAGACTGATCAGCATTCAGCGATCTCAGGATATCTCCCCCAGCTTTTTGTATATAGTTTTAAAACTATGTATTCTATTAGAACTTGGAGGTTCATACAATACACAGTCATCTGCAGCCTCACTGCCTTTGGCAAGCTCATAAAATATCATTAGGCCATATTATCCGATTTCTTCTATAATGAGCCGTCTGTCCATTTCCCATCCCCGAAAATTGTTGTTGTCAAATCAACTTTTACCATTCGACCTCAACCTCAATCTTCTCTCCGTCGCAACCATTGCTTTTCCAAAATTCAGAGATTTTTCACCAATTCAATACATTGAGAGTTTCACTAAAACTAGACCATTACACGGCCTTCATATTCTCATGAGGAGGAAGAAAAAGAAGCTCCGACGCCGTGCAACCTTAGGGTATTTGTGTATCCAATAAGAGTCTTACGTCACTCTATCACCAAATCCAAGTTGAGAGGATGAGTACTGTTTGTCCAAGAATCAATTCTCGTATTCCGCATTTGGAAATAGGAGGACGACACGGAACTATCGACGGGAATCTGATCGGCATTTCCCCGCTGACTGCAGGTAACCGCGTGCTAGGCACCTAAAGCAGATCACATGACGTAGTTGGCATCCATCGCCACTCTCTTATTCAGACAACATCTCATCACACTCAATGTTTTAGGACAAGTACTTTACAAGATTCAAAACCTTGAGGTAACGCGAAATCTCACCTTGGAAGAACACAAACGCTCGGAACGCAGGAGAGTCAACCAGACACCTTCATACAGGATCATCGTCCAGAACTCACCAATATGCCTCCAATTCCTATTCACACCTCAAGCCCTATCACGGCAGCAAAGGCGTCAGGAATCACCCCAAAGACGGCGCATTCAGACGACCCAGTGGCGCCAGCCGAAGTACCTGCAAGCAATGAAGTGCCGACGTCCACTTACCCGGCAGCTCAGCCAGGCGCTCGCCCGTCTATGCCAGCTCCAACTGGGGCACCTCAACCTTCCGCCAGCATCCAGCCAACTCCAACACGGGCAGTTGTAGATTCGAGCCCTCCGGCCCCGCAGCCGGGAGCTGTACCGGAGCCGCACAATGGAGCGTATTTACCACCACCTCCAAAGGTCGGCGAGACTTTGCGCGAGACACAAACACAGTTTACACCAGCACAAGTGCCCTATGCGCCTATATCCGGTGGGTCAGAGTTCGCCGCTACCCGTTCAGCGACGACTGCAGCTCCTCTTCCTGGCCCGTCCCCTATGGCTGGCTTGGGCCCAACCGGCATGCCAGGCGGAGGCTCCAGAAGCGACCTATCTCATCCACCTGGTTATCACCAAAACGTGCACGCGTCCGAGTTCTCCAGCGCCCAGCGTGCGGCTCACGAAGCATCAGTCTCCCAGGAGCGCAGGCCATCTCTGATAGGAGACAACGATGAGGAGGGAGTCTGGTCGGCCGCCAAGAAGTGGGCTTCGGCTGCAGGCGAGAGTCTTGCTGCAGCCGAGCATGAAGTGTGGAAGAGGATCAACAAGGAGTAACTGTTGCATCGCGCGAGCAACAGCCAACAGCAAAGGCTAAGGTAGGGAACGGAAGACCGGTTCGGGATGATAGGGCTATGACCGGGATACGATAACATTAACGTTTCCCTGAGAGTTTGTTAAATATATTAATGTTTTAAGGGGATCGGACCCGTTGTGGGCGATGTTTCTGCTGTTCTATTTCCAGAATCTCCAAGCGCTGGGGGAAAGACGGAAACGTTGTGACAGATACAGAGTACAGAGGTCAAGGCAGAGGCCTTCCAGAAGTTATCTTTTCCAGGGTGCTAGGTATGTAACGTAACAAGAAAATGAAAGAAGTTCATTGCGGGGAGATTAAAGTGTCGCAATTGGTTCATGTTGTCCATTTTGAGGAAATCGACAAGGCCTGAATCATGCTCACTCCCAAAAGGTGGTGGTGTAATTTCCCATTTGAGTAGTGATTCAGGAACAGATGTATGAGACCCTGGCCACAAAACGGCCTTACCGGGCGACCCATAGAAGAATTATGGAACGCTCGAGGAAGATGAGCAAAGAAATTCTGTTGGAGTTAGTGCACGGCAGATTATCCTGCAACTTCCTCTTTACGATACAGCTTATCTCGAAGCGGAAACGGGCAGAGCATCCTCTAGCCGTCCTGAGGTTGACGGCCGCAGGGTGCAGCACATGCCTTCAAGATCAAGATCACGATATCGTCACTATCGGAGCACTTCAACAAACTTTCAACAGCTTGAGCATTGACGCGTTTATAAACGATTATGCGAGTCTATTGTTAGTTATCACGTCAATTGACAGTCTCGTTTATGTTCCGAGCTGTCGGGCGTCAACCCAAGTCTACGGAAGAAACCACCGTGCTCACTGTGGAGAGTCATCATAGCTCCAGGCACAGGCTCAGGAACCGGCTCAGGCACAAGCTCAGGCACCGAAAACTCAAGAAACAGCTCGTAACACATTGACAAATAGATGACGCGTTGCGCTGGAATAAATTGTTGCGTGCAAAATTGAATATGCGAATGAGACTCTACAGAAGGTCCCTCCCTCCATAACTACCTAGGTAGCTATGGATATGAGACGAGGGGAAGCACTGGTGGATGATATGGATGCAAAGGAAAACAACGGAGTCTCAACGCGATGTAACAGTATCAACTGGGCTATTCCCTGAACCCTAGAGAGGATCCGGCACTTGTTGTGAGATGCGAAGGTGATCTGAAGGCTTGGATACGGTGGGTTTCTACACTAATCGTGATAGCAGCGGATTCCCGTTGTATGAAGGAATCGTGGTGTCGTTCGATGTTCAGGCGTCTCGATCTTGGTAGGAACGGATCTTCAGGTGTAGCGAATTTAGTAGCTGAGCTGAGAGCTGAAGAATCGACTAAAACATTAGAGATGAAAACAAATCGAGATCGGTTGCGGACTGAGCGATAGATTGTCAAGATGAAAGGACCGGCTGTTTGGAGATGCTCTTGTCTACTGTGAGAGAAAGTGAACGCCATCTGCTATTCATAGCCTAAATGATCCACAACAATTAATTGAAATCCACCATCTATGTACGTAAATGTGCTCGGATTGAGCTCTGACGTGGTCCTCGCCTAACCGACTCGCCTGTAAGATGTGGCTTTCCAGGCGCAAAGCCGCTGTTGGTGAGCTTGTTCCAGTGAGCTTCCAGTGGACTGGGTGTTTAAACATGAGCCACGAAATCAGGCTGTGGGTTTTGAGTGGATATTATTCGACGTATCAGTGGACCTCATCCATATACCCCTGGTCTTGACACAGATCTGAGACACGCCGGTCTCCCTGCTAGCAGCTGAGACATGTCATTGATATCCAATCAGATGCTCTGAATAACGGCTTCTACGCCAAAACGGTAGGAACAAGATACTCGTCCCGCTTCTTGCCCCAAAACCCCTGTCCTGCCGCTGCAAATCAGATGGCTTTCCCTGACCCACCCTCTTACAACTTCAAACACGCGCTTGTCCTCATCTTGCTACGCTTGCAACCTCTGCTTTGGCTCTCCAGCGCATCTCGAATGTGATCACAGCACTTGGATAAACATCAGCCAAGAGAAAGCAAATAGTAGCCTCAGCTATGCTTCTGTGTCTCAGTCGAATATACCCTCCATCAGCCTAGCGGGAGGAGATCGAGAGCCTCAAAGTTACTTTAAATTGGATAACTCATAATTCAGTCTATATCAGCGCCTGAGGATACAGATGCCACAGCTCGACTGTGCCTGTGATTCGCTCTCCGCCTCTACAATGTCACACCTGCTTTCGAAATCGACTGGCTGATAAGCCCAGAATTCAGGGCGCATCGCCCACTGTCTCGATGCGAATGGTGTTGCTTTGTTCCAAGCAAGATGCATGCTGAGCCACCAGTCTGCGGATGACCTATCATTCAAGAAAAGATACCGACGTTGCCGTGATGGAGCTGCCGCTTCGCCTATACGGCTGTCGCCGACTTTGCTACCTCAAAAAAACCGATCAAATCTTCTGTCAAGCTCCTTAAGGGACAACCGCCGTACGATTGTGATAAAAGTTCTGGCATCTCGCCATCTAAGTGCCCCTCATGCGGGGGATCAGAGGACGGGGTCTTTGACATATGTACGATATTGCCATATTGCCGTGAGTGCAGATATATTGAGAGGGCTACGCTCAGGCGGTAGGCGATCCCGCTGCAACTCGGTTCGGTTCCTGAATTGCCTTGATCGAGCAATTAGCCTTAGCACCCGGGCTTTAGTGGTTTCAACTGTTGTGAAAAATAGCATACTGCATCTGCTATACCCTGGCCTGTCTCGACTCCAGAGGGTGTCCCTCTTCCGGGGTCGGCAGGGGGCGTGCCGGTCGATTTTAGGGGTGTGTCGAAAAGAATGGCCGAGGTGAGGCATCAAGTTATCGCACCCAAGGTCTGGGTGTCGGTCAACAGATGTGGCGTGTCTACAGCTTGAATCCGCTGTCGTCGGAAGTTTTGTCAACCCCAGACGGGTCTAACGTGGCTCAGTTTGAGTCGACACACTGAATTTCGACCTCGTCGACTCACTAGCCCGCCCGTCCATCCACACGTCCCTCGTCGCCTCTTGCTTCTTCAGAGGATGAGACAAGCCACCTCCGTCGAGTTGCTGTTGTGCAGCCCGACTGGACGGTCCAGTGGCCCGATCGAGCCCCTTGTCGATACACTCTTGAAGCCTGCGCCACTCTTGGTCGTCTTGGAGTCGGTTTGGAATCATCAATTGGTATTATACAGGACCATCGTCTTGCAGCTTCATCTTCTACGGTTTGCCGCTCGATATCATCGTTATCCTCTTCACGCCCTCTTGCGGGATGTAACTTTCTTTTAGTACAACTTCTTAGCCCTGCTGACTGGAAGCTGTGGCCTTATTGTCCCCTAGTCCGGGGTCATGAGAATCCCTGCTCATACCCCTGTCCTCTAGCTCCACCGGCTTCTCAACTTCCTTGACTCTTACTGACGAACTTTCCTACTGTACTCGCAACCTGCTGGGCCCCATCCTATCCCAGGAGCACTGCGACTCTGTTTTGCACCGGATAGCCCCCTCCTCTGCTATGTATCCGCTTTCTCTTGTACCAGTTCATAGATCGGTCTGTGTTGCGTGTTGGAATCCACTCGGTCCAGCCCCTCCCGTCTATCCAAACCTCTCCCCTGGTGACCGTCCCTGACTTGCGGAGCTTCCTTGCCTCCATGGATGATGCCTCTTGCCCATCGTACACGTCTTCTCTTATACCTCCAGGTTCCGACTCCGCTACCCTTTCGCTTCTTCCGCAAATCTACCAGCTCATTAACTTTGTTCATCCATTTTGCCTCCAGTCATTCCTTAACACAAACACTTGCATGTCATCAAACCGTATAATATAGCAAGCCCACCCACCGCTATCCAAGTCCAGGTCTAGCTATCCTTTCCTTCATAAACAGGGCTTAAACCAACTACGCCACTTTCCTTTACAAAAGACAAACAATCGATTCACTCTCTACGCGTCAGTCTCCGCTGTCATCAGTCCAAGGGATCCTGTTCACTCGATAGTACATATTACTATACCCTAACCGCCTGACGTCCCCCAAATCGACTGTGATCGTTCCTTACAACACATCCATTCCTTACAACGCATGTCGACTGCCCGGAAATTACTCCCACATTCGACTTGGCCATTGCTCTCTTAAGTTGACCAGGTAAGCTCGAGATGTCCCGCGGCACTCCCGAAGATCCAGATATGATGTGGACCTGGGCTTGCCAGTTTACCATGATCGTCCACCATCTCATCGAGGATTCATGCTGACACCACCCTGCCCTTGCCAGATAGATTCTGCATAATAGTTTAACGGCTCGCTCCTGTAAGGACTCTTGGGTTCCTGCTTTTACCACCACCCTACCTGTATGCTTCATACTTTCTTGTCCTTCCTTTGAGCCATATGCACGAAATACTTACACTTTATTCACGCAGCAACACCAAAGTTGACACTCAACTTTTCTTTTCTATCTGTGATAGTATTTATACAGCTGGCTTGCATACCTATCTGGGCCTACGCCTATAATCAACATGAACTCAAACGAATTTATCGAAAACGAATCCGTGCTGGGCTCGGACGAGATGTGGTCAACACCAGCCACTCAGTCTAAGCCTCGCCCTATGCCCATCTATCAGGGATTCTCTTTCTGCGGTGCCGAGAACTTCTCATCAGTACCATCTTGGGACTCATCTTCAGTTTCCTTCCAGCAAACCCCCAGTGAGACCATGTCACGTCCCGGATCTATGCATCAAGACTTCTACCCTCCTACCACTATGGATAACTGTAAGTAAAATCGAGCCTCACTATATCACTCACGCTAATCTAAAGCAGCATCGTGGATGGAAAAGCAAGTCGAAGATCAATTTGATCTTCACGGCATGGACTACGATATGACCATGGGAATGAGCTCTTTCACAAACGATGAAGCCATCCCTGTTCTTGACCTGAAGCAAGGAACACTTGTCGAGGAAGATCTGATGGCCATTGATGACGGTTCAAAACAGCGCCGAATGTCCGGCTCTTCCTTTTCGATGTCCACCTCTGGAGCCTTCTCCGACATGCCTCTCGATGATTTCTCGGCAGCACTCTCGGAGGCGCCCTCCTTCAGCTCTGATTATCCACCGCCTTCTAACCGCACTTCTATGATGTCTTCCACCCAACTTTCGCCCGTTGCCTCGCCGCGAATGACTCCTCAATCGAGGACCGATCTTGTGAGGACTCAGAGTCGCGGCCGGGGTGCTTCTCCGTCTCCTCGTCCCAGCAACGTTCGATCTGCTCCCTACAGCGTCGAGGGGCCAAGACTCAAGCGATGGTCTACTGGTACTTACAACACCTCTGCTAGCCGCAAGCCTGCCCAGTACGTTTACCATGCCTGCCCGGATGTCTACAACAGCCACCAGCACATGTACTCCAGCCACTCTTCTCCTGCCATCGGTGCCACTCCTCTGCCTCTCAACTACGGCAACCTCCAAGCCATGCAGCAAGCACCTTTCGTTGTCCCCAGCACTCCCGTCTACCAGAGAAACAGCATGCTGCTTCCAACTCAGCTGCCATCTCAGATGGCCCAGCAGCAGCCCTGGCAAACCGACGTCAACCATTTCGCCCCGCCTCAGCCACTTCTGTCTCACGGTCTTTTCAGAATGCTTCAGAGCAACGGAGATGCCGCTTGCCTCAACGGACACTACACAGACCTTTCTGACCCTCCTGAGCTGTACGCTGCACTCCGAGAAGAGCAGATCCCTCCACCTCCCGAGGACATGAACCCCGAGGATCCCGATATGATTCCCCGCGAGCAGGAGTTGCGATTTGAGGGTGACCTTTACACCCCTAGATGGGTTCGAGGTCACGGCAACAAGCGAGAGGGCTGGTGTGGAATCTGCAAGCCTGGACGATGGCTCGTGCTGAAGAACTCTGCCTTCTGGTATGACAAGTCTTTCTCTCACGGCATTAGCGCTGCCACCGGAAGCTCGTTCCAGGAACCCCAACAGAAGCGACGCATGGATGGAAACCCTGATGTTTGGGAGGGTCTCTGTGGTAGCTGCGAGCAGTGGATTGCCCTCGTCAGCAGCAAGAAGAAGGGAACCACCTGGTTCAGACACGCGTACAAGGTAAGTCGGACTAACCCGCCAAGAGGGGCCTTGACTAACAATTCCTAGTGTCACACACATCTCAAGGTGAAAGACACACCTAAGCGTCGCCGCGAAAGCAGCAACGCCAGGGCGCTAGCCATGTCGACCATGGCAAAGCCCAAGACTGAAGTTCAACATCAACGACCTATGACGCCCCAGATGCCTGTCTCCTCGATGGAGCTTGCCACTACGCCTAGACCCTCTACTATGTCCCAGATCACGTCTCACCCTCAAGTCACCTCTGTTCTCGCTCCCCAGGAGCACTATACCATTGATCCGATGTCTGGAAACGTCCTTACGACTGAGCCATTTCCGAACATGATTTAACTCGATACGACTCTTCTTTTTTACAGTTTAGACTTTTTCCTTTTGATTTCCGCCGTACCACGACAGCACATGTATTGTCGTGGATGGCACCACACTCGCTACGTTACGAAAAGATCTTTGAGATGATGTTTGATACCAGTTGAAGTCAGGGATAAGTTTGTTGATCCCTGTGCTTAAAGTTTTCTGTTTAATTTCTGTTCCTTGTCTTGCCTCTGAGGGCCTGCTTATGCTATTTGGGAGGAGGAAACGACCAGTTCCGGGAGGGATCACCACGTGGACGAGACCATCCCATACTTGAAGCTGGGAGGAATTTGGAAAAAGTACATGCCAGAAAGGGAAACAGGGGGAAAAGTGGAGGATTCACCGTATCATTTTTTACTTCTTCTTTTACTTCTTATCTTCTTTTTCTACATCTGCTCACTTTGAGAGATACCCAGGAGTTTTTGCTTTTACTGCACTAGATAGAATGGTCGGTTTAGGATTAGGAGCCTTCCTTTGGGAAGAGCCTGATGAATGAAACGAGCAAGATGGACGATGCTGCTGGCCAGTCGAAGTCGAAGGCATGGATTTACATAGATAGAAATAGCTACGCAACGGTCACCCAATATCACTGTTATTGATTTTGTCTGCATCTGCACCTTGGCTCATATCATATTGGAGGCAGAGACTTGTGCTCCGTACTTGACAGCGACAAACGGAAGTCTCCGTGAAACACCTTATGAAAAGGGATCGTCGAATCCGTTTTGTTTCGAGGGCGAAAAGCACGATGTGACATGAATTAATTACAACACAAGGACTGGCTTGTCAGCCCGTTGCAACTATGCAATGTTGCTTTGCAGAAGGAAAAGTGGTACCACGAGGGGCTGGCAGGATGTTCGGCGGTTCTTGATAGGGCATTATTCGTCTTGGAGGAAGAGAGAGTAGCAGTATAAGTGATGGCTATTAAGGCCAGGGATCTTTTGGCCAGGGGAGATCGGCAAGTGTTCTGCCACTCCCAGGGGAGTATTGCAACGCTGGGGAGAATGTTTGGTGTTTTCCGCTATATCGTTAATTGGACGAGATCTCAAATAACCAAGGCTGACAAGTCTGTGAGCGGGAAGCGGAGATCCTTTGTTGATCGTGCCAACGGTCTAGTGATTCTAGCCAAGGCAGCCAGATTCCGTTTCAGGAACTCATATGCGAGCCTTGCGAGGGGACTTTGCAGAAATTGGTATGTGCTAACTACCAAGTTCAAGCAACGTACATAGGCGAATTGGCCGGCTTTCCTTAACAGATTTCTGGTAATATTATACTGAAGTTAAGCGAGAAGAGGCACAGTACAATGCATTGGAGAAACGGAAGACATCGTCACATGTTGTTTCTGCTATTATTGACGTGACAGCATCAGGATCAGGATCAGGATCGGTCACGGCTTTGACTTGGCAGGTTCTGATACAGGTACCCGAGGCCGAAGAGAGCCAGGGTCATGAACCCGGTGTTTGTGCGTACGGATACTCGTAATGGAAACATAATAACGCGCTTAGTTGACTGGTACAAGTCTCAGACGGAACAATTCGGTGTAGATTTCGTAACTTGGCCGAAGCAGCATAACACAGGCGTGGGCCTCTGAATAAATTTACTCTTTCGCTTCTGAAACGGACTCTGAACCCTGGAATGTCAGTTAAACTTTTGTCAAGGCATCTCTCACTTTGCGGGGGCAGACGAAGCGAGGCTGGGAATTGAACAACGCATCGTCAACGAACAAGGCCATTCCCGGCAGTCAACAAGCATTTTATCCTTGTAGTTAACAGAGTTTTTGTATTGAGGCAAAACGGGTGTTGACAGGAGACTGGACTGGACTGGACTGGACTCTCGATCGTGGGGGGGTGTAAAGGTGTGAATAGAGTAGAGACGAAACAAATGCTTAATCTCCCATATTCATGCGTTGGCGGAGGAGACTCCGGATGGGGCCGGTTCGGGGAGCGGCATCCGGATGGAGGAAACGTTTAAGCCGGCCGGGGGTGATGAATAAAGTTGATAGACGGTAGTGATAGTGTCGTATAACGTTAGGACAGGCAGTTAATTAGGTTGGGTTATACGGGGGTTATGTTCATCAGGGTAATGTGATGTGATGTGATGTGCAAAGACCACATAGTATAGGTACTATACACACAATATTTTATACCCACTGCAGGCATCGGTGCGCGTTTGTTCGGATAAGAGGACAGATTTGGCTCTCGGTAGATGTTCACGGCAGGCTCCGTCAAAGTCACGATAACCTCGCTTGTAAAAGAGACTATGATGAATCGAGAAACTGACAAATATATGTGTAAGAGGCCCACCATCTGTGAAATCTCGTGATGCAAAGCAAAAGCACAGAAAGATGCTTGCAATTAAGCAACATATTCTTAATCGAACACGTGAGAAAGACAATGCCTATCAGAATGACTGTGAATAAAGTTGAAATGTCCGGTGGAATGGAGATGCAAGCACTTAAAACCCCGGTCGAGAAAGGTCTATTTCCAGAAGACACACACCATCTTGTCGATCCTGGGCGGCCAATCATGAGCCGCTTTGCTTCTTCACCTTACCATCTGGCTGGAATTGAGAGCGGGTTCACTGTGAGAGGCACGTGAAAGTCATCTAAACCTCAGAGAAGTTGTATAAAAGACAAATGCCGATTGATGTTGTAGAATCAAGTTGCATACGCATCGCGACTGTGTCTGAGAAAGTGGTGAGTAACATGTATGAAACTCTCAAAACCTACCAAGTTTCATTGTGATTACTGAGCCAATACTTCCGCGCCCGTTATAGGAGTGTACATACTACGGATAGTTTACTCGTATTGAGTTTGTCACCATTCACACACAGTCTTTACCGTTCGATCCGTCCCGTTTGAACCTTATTGACAAAGAAACTTGCTAATATAATGGCTCTTGGCAGCTTGTTGGCTCTAAGCAGCAGCCGCGAGAATTGTCAAATCAATGTCTCACTCATCATCGTTAGTTGGAACATGTGAAGTTGAAGGCAGGCCAGGCAGACAGTGGTATGTCCATACTATCCCCGATGGATACTGAGCCACCTCGGGGTGTTCCTGTCTGACAAAATAGAGAAACTGACGGGAGCAGACAAACATTGCATCATATGGTCATACTCTATAAATAAAGTAATTGGAGGAATAACTTGAATGCCATGGACATGAGGCTCAAAAAAAAGAAAATATCAACAACCTATAAGGTCGCCGGTTCCCCGACTAGTTAGTATGAGAGAGCCCCAACAACCAGACAATGATGACGAGTGCAAAGCCACCAGGCCCAGAATATACCAAAATGCTACTCTTAATTACTGACAAGTCTCAATATGTGACGTGATACACAGCTTGTTTCTCAAGCAACGTCTGGGTCTGATGCTCACGTCTCAAGACAGGCTTGCCCAGTGCCCAGTGCCCAG
>JAAQRH010000340.1:0-32878 GCA_013186785.1 Fusarium pseudonygamai
GGCCCTGATGGCCGGCGCCCCGCCCCGCCCCGCCCCGCTGTCGTATGCTTCAAGGCCACAGGCTACCCTTGATGTAGCGAGTCGCGATACTCAACCAGCTTGAGGCATAACCTATAGTTCTTGCAACTGTCCCGTACACAAAATATGTTGTCATGTGCACAAGGTGAAAGGTCGTGACTCTGCATCACTTTTTGCATTGCTTTTTCTCGACATGGGCTCTAGTTCTTCCCTGACCCCATCTACCATCGAGACAGGCCCACATACAGAACGACACATGGGTAGATACTTAGCTAGCAGGCAAGACAGGCTGGCAGGTCTTCTGATAGACAGACAGGCGAAATGTTTAAATATGTGCCTTTTGCATACGGATGACACAAAGAGAACCTCAGTAGGTTGATACTAACGTGCTGAACTAAGATGGAAGCCGCCATATGATTTATCCCTTTCACGAAGAGGTACCTGTCGGTCGACAATGCCACTCTTACTACGTACTTCAATGGATCGGGATCGACCGCCAACGGCATAATGCACAGCAAAGTACCTAAGCTGCTAAGGAGCTGGCCGAGACCTTCTTGTGCGTACTATGGTGCGTGCGTGTTGTGTAAAAAAAAAAAAAAAAAGCAAAGTTGATGCCTCTTCACTCACTGTAATCAATTGGCCTTGCGCGCCAACCAGCTTGTCTCGTCAACTATCGTGGAGAGCGTCAAGCCAGGGTGACTGTGAGTGTATAGGTACCTACCTAGGGAGTTTCCATGTTAGCGCTATCTTCCAACATCAGGCTTTGAAGGCCTTTGCTTTAGTCTCAGACGAAATAAATGCCCTTTATCGCATGTCATAAAACATGCACCCTCTCCTTTTATCTAGAGTCTGTCGTGCAGGTTGCTGAGTTACTGGGCTAATGCCCTTGTATCGTTGCGTCGTAAATAAATCGTCGAATTGTGAGCTTAGGTATTTACCTGTTAGTACTTGGCCTATTCTGCTTCTGTCTCCTAACGTTACCTACTTAGGTACTATCGTCTCAGACTCAAAAGCGTGGGCAAGCGAATTACATTCTGCGGTTCCGCCAACTGCACTAAAATAGACGCTAGCTCCCCGCGTCTTACCTGACTTGAACTCTTCTGTTCCTCTCTTCTGCTTGACTTTGAGCTTCTACCTTGTTTGTTTAGCAATAAGCATGGCGTTGCCTTAAGAAGTTCAACTATAAAGCACCCCTCAGGCGCGTGGTTTCTCGAGTCGCAGCAAGCGAAAAATACGATAGGTACCTCATCCTAAACTGCCGAAGCTCAAAACAAACTCTTGCTTGTAGCCTGCAATAGGTCCTCCTGGAAGACTGGCTGTTGACACCCACCTAGTCGCTACCATTTCTGTGCATCCACCAGCAGGGTCCTGGATGGAGCCACTAAGTCGCTTTTCAAGCCTCGATCTACCTGTACGTGGGCCATAAAACCACTTCAAGCTCGATCCGCCAATTTGAATCATCAAATCCTACCCCCAAACTATTACCGACTCCTTGAACTAAGCAAGTTCCTTAACACAATTGCTTCGCCGCACCTCACGGCCTCCCAAGCATTTTGCTGGGGTCTACGGGCTTCCCGCCGCTTGAGGTCCCAGGAGCAGGAGTCCATCCGCTCCGCCGCCGCAAACCGGCCCCGCGCCGACTCGCGCAATCCGAAGAACGGGAGATGGACAAGCAACAACAGCCTGTGCAGAAGAGCCGGCAGCGCCGGGAAGCCGAGAGAGAACGCAAGCGAGCACTCCGAGCGTACGTCCAATAAACCTTTGATTCACTCGGCCACTGTGCGTCGTCTCCGGCGCAGACAGACCGAAGTATCTGTTTCCAGGGCCCTATCCTTCCCATCAGATTCCGGATGTCACCAGCTCTGAATCACTTGCCTCCCGCTTATCTTTTGCCCTCATTGACTGTTCTTGTTTCCAAATGCTGATTGATCGTATTATGTAGCTGCGACGGCTGCCGACGACAGAAGGAGAAATGCGACGGTGGTGTACCATGCCGAAGATGTACGCGCCTGCATCGCCAATGCGAGTTCCTAGGTCCGACTGCCAGAGATGCCGAAGGAGGTGATGGCGCATCAAGGTAATTCGCAATAGCGTCGCCGCATGCCGTTCAACGTTTTCAAGCTTGCTGACGCATATGAGCTTAGGAACCGCTCCGGCCCAGGGAACGCTGAGCTCCTTCAGCGCGCTTCCTATATGGAGAAGATTATCACCCACTATGCTGGAAGTGTCTCTCTTAATACGGAATCATTGAAGGCTATGGCAGAGTCCATCGACAACAAGAATTTCGACGCTCATCAAGTTAAACGACAAGATCCGATTATGGATTCTCCAGGCTCTGACTTTTTGGGGGCAGAAGATGAGAACTATACTGTCCAGCCACTGGATAATAACACTACTCGTAAGACCGACTATTGGTATTCAACATCCACAAGTAACTAACCAATATCGCCCATAGACTACTCAGGCGAGTTCTCTCACTGGAATTTCTCAATGAGAATCAAACAATGGATCGAACAATGCGTACCAGAGCGCCATGTATGTTGCTCAAGCCTTGCTTTGTAAGAACGAACAACTTAGACCTTCGCTAGGATGCACCAGGCCCCCTCAGTTTCAAAGAGTATTATCGAGCCGAGGAGCTCCAGTCAGCGAATAACACGCAGGCATCACTTTCTGCACTGCCTCCTCGATATGTCGCAGAGTTCCTGGTCCAGGCCTTCTATAAGCATGCCGAGACCAACTACTTCTATGTTGAACGTGGATGGCTCGCCGAACAGATCGACCTAATTTACCAAAACCCCGGGGCTTTATCCCGTCGTGAAGTGGGGACGCTTTGCATGATTTGGATCATCTTTGCGATTGGAACCCAGTACGCATATCTTGATTCGATCTCGGGAAGAGATGCTCACGGCAAGTCAAACGATTCAAGCCCTTTCTCTGAGGATACAATAGGTGTTATGTTCTATCAACAAGCCTGCAAGCTCGTTCCCGATGTGATCACTGTTGCATCACTGGAGAGTGTCCAGGCCATTCTTCTTATCGGCATCTATACCCTGCCACTTGACGCCTCAGGGTTATCGTACATTTATCTTAATCTCGCGGTAAAGCTCGCCATTCAGAATGGCATGCATAGGAAGTGGCCTGCTGGGGGACTTGATCCTTACGTTCGTGAAACCCGGAACCGCGTATGGTGGACAGCCTATACGACAGAGAAGTATGTTTTACTGACTGTATCTTTGAATTCCTGGAAACTAACCGCTGCAGACGGGTTGGTATCTATCACGGGCGGCCTTTATCTATTCTGAGCAAAGATGTCGACGCAGAGATGCCCACTGATCGACCAGACATTATGCCATCAAGCCCTACAAATGTTGCGCACATGCTTGCAACGTTACGTCTGAATCAGGCGCTTGGTAAGATTGCGCATGAGATGTATGCACTTGCACTATTTTGGGCCGTGTTCTCAAGAAGCTAATCATCATTGGCAGCTCTGTTCTTCGAACCGCACAGAAACATGAGATGAATGAAGGTTTGCAACGGGTCATCGATATGAAGGAGGAACTTCGAAGGTGGTGGGACGCACTGCCCGAAACCGCGTTTCACGAAGAAGTTAATCCTCAAAACCCTATTACACGTGCAGATACGCATCTCAAACTAGAGTATTGCCTGCTGCGCATGTACGCTGGGCGGCCCTTCATCTTACCTCGCGAAGTCGTGCGTGGTAACGCGAGCACGTCGAGTTCACCCGCTGATTCAAATAACCAAAGACCCAACACTCCTCATAAGTCCAATCCTCGGTCGATCCTGGTTGCGGATTGTGTGGAAGCTGCATTGACCATAATCGACACATGCCATCTTCTTCAAAGCACGATTGGTCTTGCACGGGCATCATACACGGAATTCAGTTCCTGTCGTGCCGCTCTCCTGGTCATCATCACTCAGTGCCTGCAAAAGAAAACGGATAGGCTACGTGACGCTCTGCGCACTGGTATGGCTATGATCAAGGAGATGTCAGCAGGTGGAGAGTCGGCCCGTTCTGAAGCATCCCTGATCGAAGTTTTTGAACGCGCTATCTCACGACTCGATGCCACAGCTGATCCCTCCGGCCGAGAAACTGACTACTCGCGGTTCAAGAAATGGGAATTGCTTTGGAAGAATGACGTGCCTCTTCAGGATTTCAGACAAGAAGAATCACCCGAGACTTCCTTGCCGCTACCTCAAAATCCAAATGCATTTTGGAGAGGAAGCACAGGTACGACTGCTCGACCCGGTATGCCAACGATGCAGGCTCCGAGCCCTTTTGTGGGAATGGATGCCAATTTTCCATCGGTACCCCAGGTTATGGACGAGTTTTCTACGCTCTTTGGATACGGTTTCGGTCCTAGTCCTGACAGTATGGCTGGCACAGCTAACGGAGGTATGTGGATGGGCCCATGAAATTCCACGCATACCTCTTTCAAGTTGATTATTCCACGTTCTTGAAGGAGAACGAAGGATATATCACAAATGGTTGCGGTATGTTCCATCGCTGTGGCTGTTCGGCTGAGATGCCGAGAAAGCATACCATCAGAGTATCAGACTTGCCCAACTCACGTACCCAGTGTCAGCATAGCTATGCTACAGAGCAATATTCTGCGGAGGGGCCGGATAATACAGGAGTGCTGGGTTGAGGTACAGCATAACTTCCGGTGTTTGCTCGCATTACTGAAGCAGTCTTGGCTCTGTTGGACATTATGAAACATAAGGCCATTGCCTCACTCTTCGGGCGCCATGACCTCTTGTCCTGCCAAGTCTGTTTCAAGAGAACGAATAGTGCAATAGCAAACACACAGAACGCCACGGCTTGGAAAGTATGAGGAAGCACAATCGTATTTTTCTTTCTTTCTTGATTGACCAATACCACTGGTTTTGCTTAAACTCGTTGTATTTCTCAATTGCCACGAGAGGTCTTTGACTAAGAACGTCAAACTCAACGATGGTGAACGACAGTCTGTATTAGCACATACCAGAAAGAAGGGCATCAACCTGGCGAAGAGTCAATGCACGTTTTCACATACCAAAGTGAATACTCTAGTTATTTGCACCGATGCCATTGAACATGGTTCAAATCCGACAAGGTGCCTCTGTATCCAACAGCACCCAAAGCCTAATGACTAGAAGGAGAAAAAAAAACGAAGGAAATGTTTATGGCGACGAGGCAAGCACCATCATAGATTAGGCTGATAAATAAACTACTGTTACAAATTCCGTACCCGTACACGAAACCGCCATTAATATGCATCTTTTCACTGTCGGCTTTTTGAACCAGCCCATTTATACGAGGAAATGACTGCTCTAAGCACGCTGTGTCTGTCGCTTTTGAGATCTGCGCATCTCCTTCTCTCTCTCCTTCTCGAGGTATCGCTTTTGCGCCTTAGCATCAAGACCCTTGAGCTCGGCATCGCGCTTAGCCTTGCGGGCCTTTTCCTTCTCAAGAAGGAGTTCCTCTTGACGTTGGCTCTCAGCGGTCTTCTTAAGCTCACTGATGGCATGCTCGCGGGTGCTGCGGATCTTCTTGGAAACCTCAGGGCGGAAATGGGCAACCTTGACAAGGACATCGGGAAGCTGGATAAAGTGCGAGAAGAGAGGGAGAAGATTATCGTAATTGCCATTGGAAGGGAGGGCGTACTTCAGGAAGATTCGCTTGCGGGGAGCCGTTTCCTCAAGGGTAGCAGGCTTATCAACAGGCTGATCGGAGATAATCAAGTACTCGAACAGGTCGCCAGCGGCTTGAACAGCGGCAATGAGCTCAGGAGTAAGGAGTGTATCAGTGATCTCGGCACTCTCGCTCATGACAGTGAGCCAAGCGGGAAGCTTAGGGTTGTCTTTGGTGAAGGTGAGAGACACATCATATCGGTCGTCGCGGACGCGACGCATGACGTCTTTGTGCACAACGCCCCAAACAAAACCGTCGTAGGTGCTCTTAGCATCCTTGGCACGGATTTCAGAAGCACCAGGAGCAGAGGGGACTGTAAGACTCTCCTTGCCATCAAAGGGGTAGGTCAGAACCTCAACGGCATCCTTAGGCGCATCAACAGTCTCGACGAAAAAGCTTGCGACATGCTCGAAGCCGTTTACAATTGGGTTGAACTTCTTGGTCAGAGTGAGCTTGAAGTCGGTGAAAGCCGTGTTCTGTCGACCAGTAGCGTACGTTGCAAATTCAAAGAGGGACTTCTCCTTGATGAGTGTATCGGGATTGACATCTTGGTTATCCAAGGTGGGTACACCACCAAAGCCAACAAGAGCATACTCCTTTTGGAGAACGGGTGCGTGAGCGCGAATCCAAGCCTTAGCCCTGGAGCGATTGCGACGAGCGCCAATCATATGAAGGAAGAAGATAAAACTCGAGATGAGGAGAATGATGCCCTCAAGCCTGAACTCGGAAAGGGAGTGACGCTCGTGGACATTGTACCACTTGGTGTATGGAACGGCCGTAGCAGCAGCAGCAGCAGCACTCCCAGCTGTCGCATCCTGGGTAGCAGCCTCAGGAGCTGGATTGGGAGCCTCGGCGAAGTCTGCAAAATCTAGAGGAGGATGTCGCGTGTCAGTCATGATATTCAATTCCACTCTTTGCGCGTTGCAATATTGCGCAATTGTCAAATGCTTGGAGTACTTGGTGGTACTAACCGGGATCTGGATTCGCAGGCTCGGGGGCCTTTGCGCCTCCAAAGGCGTTCTTCAAGAAAGATGCCATTTTCGAGTCTTGGACAAGGGATTAAGAGGTCGTGGCTGAGGAGGGGAAGAAGCGAAGCGAAGTTAGCAAGAGGCCACGGCTTAAGGAGGCAAAGAAATAGGCGATAGGCGATGTGGGTGATGCGGAGAGCTTACCTTCCAATAGCTTGGCAAGGTGGAGACGAACCCAACTGAGGGCATCTTGAAGCTAAGCTTTAAAGGGCATCTGAACTCAATTATTGATTAGCTTCTTCATGGGTTTTTCTTATTACCACGGGTTGAATTATCACCAGCTAAACTTGGATCAAGACAAAGAGGAATGCTTTGACCGTATAATCCCGGTGTGAACGAGCTACGTACTTGGATACCCAGTAAAGTAGAGTGAGGCCCCAGCAGCAGGAAAGTTCACATGCACCATGCCAAATGAATGCTAGCTATACATTGACAGTTCAAGGTAATCAAATTGCGAAATTCCTGGCATTTTATCATCAATTTAGGTTATCGACCTCGTCATATTTACGTTTTCGTGGATAGTTCTTGGTCATATCATGCCTTGCTTCTATGGATTCTTCTGTACTCCAATGAAGCCCGTCCGGCAAGCAAATAGCTTTTCAAAAAGCCTCCGGCTCTCTAAAGTTTGGAGCGACAGACTTAAAACTTATTTATATAAGGTTACCACAAGTTGGACGTCGTGTCTTGTGACAGTAGTTGTGCATTGTTACAGATATAAAGAAGCCAGGAAAACTGTGAAATGCATTTCCATTGCTTTGGTCCAGACACATAAGAATGGCGTATACTCATTGTTCAGAAAGTTACTTAGTGCGTGCGCATTAAATCTATTGGGATCATGTAAAGCAGAGGCCGCATATCTGATCTCTGCTCATAG
Organism: Fusarium pseudonygamai; assembly: GCA_013186785.1. Lineage (NCBI taxonomy): Eukaryota > Fungi > Ascomycota > Sordariomycetes > Hypocreales > Nectriaceae > Fusarium > Fusarium pseudonygamai. The sequence goes on from JAAQRH010000340.1 coordinate 7,613, forward strand.
AGATGCCTTTGCCTTCAAGGCACCATCCAACACCCCATCAAGCCATTTCGTGATATGCTGGTTCACGGCCTCAGAAGCCTGCCATAGCGCCCAGTGAGACGCTTTGACTTCCTCCCGAGTCAAGTTAGCAAAAGCCGAGTCCATTCCCTTGGACATAGACGGCGGGAGAGCTGAATCGTCAGTTGCAGTGATAAACAAAGCTGGCATCTCGAACTTGTGGCCACCCTTCTTGGCCACCTCTGCATCGTCGCGGTGGTTGAGCTCCTGCATGCGGTAATAGTTTAGAGGGCCACGCAGCTCAGGTGGTTCTTTCGAGGCATACTCTTTGACGTAGTAGTCCAACTCCTCCTTACTGACAAGTGGCGAGGGACCGAGTTCCGGTAGCTTATCGAAGTAGATGCCGTCCTTGGCAGAGAACCCAAGATCACCACTGGGTGTACGGCCGCCATAGAGGGCATTCAAGAACTGCCGGATCTTTTCCTCTCCTTGGAGACGCGATTGAACCTCGGGGCCCTTGAACTGTAGCTGGTAGCTAAAATTGAGCAGATGGCCACTCTGAATGATAGCTTCGAGGGGGACAAAGGTCTCTTTTGGCTGCATGTAGGGTGTGCAGACACTGAAGACACTCTTAATCAATTGAGGATACCAGCAGGCGGCCTTCCATACAATAGCACCACCCCAATCGTGTCCACCAAGAATGATCTGTCCATCCTCTCCGACGTACTTCCGAGCCAACTCGTTAATATCAGCTGAAAGGCTCTTGTATGTGTACTCCTCAAGCGACTCTGGAGCATCAGTACCGCCATATCCCACCATGTCGGGGACAATGACCCGAAATCCCAGGGACATGAGGTAGGGAACCTGATAGCGCCAGCCAAATCCAAGATCTGGAAAGCCATGAATGAGAACTATTGTCTCCAGCGGGGTGCCCTCAGGCTCTCCAACGATGTACTTGTAGTTTTTACCCCGAATCTGGGCAGTCTCGGTCTTGACCCGAGAGTCGTTTGGCACAAGCTTATCAGGAGCCATACTGAATAACTTGCTGTCCCGTATTCTTTGTGCGGTCTGACAAGATTGTTAATGATGGGATGTTGTGAAACTTTAGGTTTAAATAAAGTTGCCTGTCCGCGTGGGGAAACCAGCTGGTGTTGAATTACATCATGCTGGAATACGGTACTCACTTTCGGGTTGTCAATGACTCGTAAGCTGAATTCCTACAAAGAAAGTACCAGTCACCTGTAGGGACCGAAATCGCAAAGTGATGAGAATTTCTGTTAACTTGAGACTGCACGGCGCAAGGTCAGTCTATATAGCACAAGTTTGATCCTGGCCAGCTCTGAATGTGTTGTAGGGTGGAGTCCGAGCAAACCGAGGCATGAACGGGAGGACTTCCTAATTTAGGATAATTGGACTGCGAATCGCGGCTAAGAGATACATATCTTCCCACTGTTGCTGTTGCGTTACACCAACCAACGAGGCATACGTTCGTCCTCGGCATGTTACATAACGTAGTGTAGGTCAATGGTGGGTTGACGGCGGAGGCGCTGAAGCGGTCTGTCCGAGTCCGAGTCCGAGATCGAGTAGGCAGACCCCGACACAACTTCCACGGGGTATCAAATTGTATTAATAGTAAAGCAATCGGGCTTGATAATAAAGATCCAACAGAAAGCGCCTTCTTCCATCAACATGAGATCTCTACCTTCTCTCGCTATTCCGAACATAGGTAAGTTGTGCAGAATGAAACCGAAGAAGACTTCCTCCTCCAGGTCAACAACTCAAAAACAAGATAGCAGTCCGTGCACTGCATCCAAATTAACCACTCCAGTGACAATAATCAGTAAATCACCATATCTTCTTCAGCTTCCTCCAATACATCTACCGACTCATCGTGATGATGGTCATGATTAGACGCCTGAACCGGCTTCTCTTGACCATGTGGCGACTTTTCGGGCCCATTCGTATCTGCGGAGTCGTGATCTAAGTCCTCCCTTGACGGCGCTGTTGTCTCTAATGGTTGTCTTCCTCCTTTCGCCTGTCGCCCTTTTCTAGCGTTCAAACTTTCAACTTCGTGTTCTATTGTGACCTTCGTTTGCCGGATCTGATCATCTATCGTATCTTCTTGTTCTGCTGTGAGCTTCCAAGGGAGATAGTACTTGGTGTGTCAATATCAATTTCGAAGTGATAGGTGTTTTAGTCAACATACGATATGTGGCCTTGATTTGGTGCGTAGGTACGGAGCCATCGCAAGCATTTTGGCATGCTTGTTATGCATCTATCCGGTCTTGTCAACTCAACAGTGCAGTATTTGGCGAACCAGGAGCCAACTTACAACCTCCTCATCAAACGTCAGTTGTTCGCCTCTTCGAATCTCAGTGAGTCGAAGTCGTTTCTCCTCACGCAGCCTATCTTCCTCAATAGTCTGCTTTTGTAACCGGTCCTGTTGTCTGCGTTCTATCTCCAAACGGCGCTTCTGCTGCACACTGCCACTTGTCTGGCTCAGAGTGCTGAGAAGACCCCCGAATAACCGCTTCCCGCGTCTCTTCTCTTCCTGCGTCGCGTTTTTACGGCGATCTATGTCGATGTCTGGAGGATCTCCATATGAATTGTGGCGGTTTGTAGATGAGTTCCTCTTCCGTGGTTCGCTTGGTGCTTCACGGAAATATTCGTCATGTTTCGTTCGTTTCGGGGAGAGTTCGCCGGCGTTTATTGAAGCCTTTCTTTTCATGGAGTCTTTTTTCGGTGCATACTCAGACAGTGTATCGTTATGTTGCTCGTGGTCTGCTTTGGTATCATCCAAGGCACGGAGCCTAGAGTGAAGTTAGTAAGGTACAGAGAAGAAGGATTTCAGTTCAAAAGCACTCATTTCTGGTTTCCATCTTTGATCATCGTTACAAAAGCCTAGCTATTCGCGTATAGTTAGACATAGAGTCAGCCTATTCAGCAGTTTCAGACAGGATGGAAAAGAAACGTAGGCTGAAGCCTGGTGATGTCCCTTGTCAAGGCTGAGAAAGGTGGGGATTGTGATGTCGTGGGAAGCAGCAAGAGGTACAGCGCCCCACCGTTTTGATTGGCTAGCGGTTCTGTCGCCCCTCGAAGCTGTCAGAAACGCTTTCACAAGGCTGAGAAATCTCCAATCTTGAACTTTACAACATTGCATCGGAATTTCACGCCCTTCTCTCTTCCTCAACATATCACTAATCCTGACCGCGCGTCTCATAACAATATTTCATACATTGTTTCCCCACATCGCCATAGCCATGTCTCGCCATCATCCGTAAGTAACCATTGGTTCTGTCTTTTGTGATAGCAGCTCAACTGACTGTCGCGCAGCGATCTTGTTATGTGTCGCAAACAGGCCGGTATCGCCATCGGTCGTCTCTGTGACAAGTGCGATGGCAAATGCCCAGTTTGCGACTCCTACGTTCGGCCCACGACGCTCGTGCGCATTTGTGACGAATGTAGTTTCGGCAACTATCAGAATAAGTGCGTTGTGTGCGGTGGTGAAGGCATCTCGGACGCGTTCTACTGTTTCGAATGTACACGCCTTGAAAAGGATCGTGACGGATGTCCTAAGATTATAAACCTTGGCAGTTCGAGAACAGATGTGAGTAGTCCCTGGACGATTGTATTCTGGCTTGACAGCAGGTTGCTGACAATACTCCTCCCAGTTATTCTACCAAAAGAAAACGAATCGTACAACGCAATACTAGCCGAGTTGTGGCCTGGGCTGGCCGTGCAGTATGGTGGTTGGTTGATTTATGGCCAACTTAGATCTGTCATCATAGGTGTTTAGGCGCAAAAAGGAATATGAAAACTTGTGTGTGTTTTTTTGGATTGAGCGGCAGCTACCTAGTAATTACAATTGACTAGCTGGTTCCTTATTCAAATTTGCCAGAACTCGCCCCTGAGAAATACACTACGGCTGAAAAAGAAAGGTTCTACCCAGAGACTCCTCGTAACACATGAGATACTAATAAATAATACAATGGAAAGAATTGATTAAATGTAACTGACCTTCACCCCCATTCCAGCTGTGCCCTTGACCTTGGACCAAAAGACCGCAATCATTCTCTTCACTCTCTCCCGAATGTTGGTGTTACTCAACATGAGAATCAAGCCCATAACAAACGCCAGAAATTTGAATAGGAACATTGGGTTCGAGTTTAGTGAGGAGCCCAAATGTTCGATAATAGTCCGCAGTTGTGTGATAACCATGGAAGCGCGTGATGTAAGAGTTGGGACCCGCGAGACTGCTTTGCCATTTGCCTTGGGGCCTGCTTGATTCGTCCCTCGAGGCCTTGACTGCCTCGACGACGAAGATGATGGAGCTCTGGCCTTCCGAGGTCGAGTTGACCCAGTATGGCTAGCTGTATCGTCAATCCCGTAATCAACCTCGCTCCCTTCGCGCTTCAGACGCTCCTCCTCTATCCGCTTTCTTTCCTTCTCTTCATTCTCGGCGCGTAGCCTCTTCGCCTCCTCTATTTCTCTCTTCAGCTCATTCTCCTGTCGTTGGCGCTCCTCATTCTCAAGTCTTTCCTGTTCTTGCTGTTCATCGTGGAGGCTTTGCAATGCCTGTAAGAAGGCTTCGCGGCGCTCTTCGTCTAGGACTGAGCTGACGCTGATGAATTCCCGAGCATAATCCCATTCGTTGTTGCGTAAGAGGACATGGAGGGTATATAACTCCAGAATCTTCACACGAGCATTTAGGTCTCTAGGTGTGTTGGCGCCACTCGCCCCCTTCGCAGGAGACCGATATCGGTTCGACATAGGCGAGCTCGTTGATTCAGCGAGCCGCCCGGCGACATCAAGATTTGGCGCGTTGGAGGCGGCCAGATAGGCCTCAAGTTTGTGCTGGTTAAGCTTCTGGTCACGGGCATGTGCCAACAATATTGTCGCGCTGCTCGAGTCAGTTCATGTCTCAATTCGGCGCATTCCAAACGACTTACAGATTAATGACTACGTCGGAGTCAACATCGCCCTCCACTCCATGGTAACCATTCGTGACTACCTCGTCCCATATTTCTCCTTCGCGAACTTTGGTACACAAGGCTCTCCATTCTTGGTTTCCAAAAGCATCCTTGCCCTCCTCGGGCTCTAACTCGACAATACCATTGAGGATGGTAAGATACAGGCTCCAGACCTTAATGCGAGTCGTTCTTGATGCTCGAGCAACTGGCGCAGGTTCGCCGTCGTCAACATGTTCGGGTGGAGTAATCAACGGGAGTAGTGTCGTCAGAGCTTCGGGCAAACGACGCGTGAGGAATAAAGTAGAAGCCTGCCGATAGGTCTTCGAAATCTGGGAAGGATGCCGTGAGGAGGTAGAAGAAGCTAGAGAGGATATAGATGTCGATAGGAGGCTGTTTGGCAGGCCAGAAGGTCCAGTTGAAGATGACATCGCGGTCGGACTGTAAGCGGCGTGGTTGTTAAAAGACATGCTGACAGGTGTTTGAGAGCAATGGGGTCAGAATCGCTAGCACGGAAGCTGCTGAGGCTTAGGATCATCTACACATAAAAGGCGGTAATGGTCCTTTGGAGGTAGCAGAGAGTTGAAGTTCGGATCGTATAGAGGACAGGCGGTATGTGACGGAAACGGAGCTGGGTGGAAGACTGTGCGACAAAAGGAGAAACAGGGCAAATGTATTGAATCACCCCAGATTCATGATTCAATTAAGCATCGTCGGAATAACAAGAGAGGTACGGGGACTGAGGAACGCAGGCAAAGGGCCAATTTCGGGACTCACGCGTCTGGGCCGAATTCAGTCAAGAAGGCCGTGACATGTGGTTTGTAGGAGCAACATAACAATTGGGAAGCTGGGAAAGCTGATCAGCCAACCAGGTCAACGGTAGGGAAACAATCCAGTAATTTTAGCCTCGGTACGGGTACCTACTTCTTGACTTCTAGGTGGGGACAAGACTCCATTTCCAGCGCATCCCCCAGTTCCGATCAAGAGGAGCCGACAACGGCTGAGCACGGCCGAGGTTGACAGCTCAAACATTCAACATGTATTATTAGACATAAAGTAAGGAATTACAAGCAAATATTATTCAAGAGCAAGACTTCCTTGCCTACCTGGATACAATAACGATAAATCATATCGATTTTCTCAATAACTTAGTGAACACACGGAATCTAATCATTGATCATGATGCAGCTCAAGGGTAATTCGCTCCGAACTTTCTGAAAGGCTAAATAAGCTCGGCATCTACTCCGCTGGGTTATATGTTGTTGTTGTCTAAACGGGTGTCTTCATTTCCCATTGATCCAATGACCTACCATAGTAGTAATGCATGTCTTATTAAGGAACAGGAAGACTTAAGACCTTGACAGACGATATCATAGTAAAAACGTCCTAAGCTCATGACATCTTTCCCGAGTCTTTTTGTCACTTAGAGGATCGAGATCCAGTGATTTCTTGCCTCTCCTGGGAAGGCTCGGCAGGATACATTAAATATAAGGCACTGACTTAAATGTACCATGATTAAATACCAGTAAGTCATTTTCAATATTTACTCTTATTTATTATTATTACTACTACTACTCTTATTAGTCTTATTATGTGAATAGCATGCAATCCAATAATGCTCAGTAAATCCTCTCACGTGACCGGCATTTTGGATTCCCCACCATGGCGCTCACGTTCCCTTGGTATTACAATATTATCTGAGACAGTTGCAAACTTTCTGAAATTTGATCAAACGAACATAATGTAAGTAAACAAGATCTTGCGAGGAAATGCACCTCACGCGGTCAATCATGAATACACGCTCCCAAGAATGTATCTTGGTCTTAATGAATATTTACCATGTTCAGCAGGATCAGGTTTCCAGGGCAATCTAATGGAATATTAGCAAAAACACTGGCTTGGTTGGCTTTCAATGTAAAGACAAAGACACACTGCAAATGGATATTGTTTAAATAAATAAAAAACTCATTGGTATTATGGACTCCACCCTAAATCAATCTTCAGAACACCGCCCATTCTATCGTCCATTCTATCCCATACATGGCTCCCCCAACTATTGCCTTCGAGTTGACTTCCTGACTGGTGCGGTCTCTTGCTTCACGTCCTTGATGTCATCTCGCACGCCGATAATGCTGTCTTCTCTTTCAATCAGTGACTCATCAACACCATTTAGTTGCTCCTGACGAACCCACCCCGCCTCAACTGCGAAGCATACCACGTCTGCAGCACAGCTGAAGCAGGGCAACTCATCTCCGGCATCTGGATCCAGGTAATTCCACATCTCTCGTGTCTCATCCTTGAATCTTGCAAGCTCCTTCTTATCACCCTTGAAGTGACTTGTCAAATATTCGTAGAGGTATGCCAGCCAAAGCACATTCGAGTAGGGAGCATATGCGTCCCATGAGAGTTGTCCGTCAATACCCCTAGCGTAGGGCGTATTGTGAGCTTCAGGAGGGAGACATGTACGGTCAGCACGGAGAAGGAATGACCTCATTCGGCGATAAACTTTGCATTGAGCTGCATGAGTACTTGTAAACAGGCTGAGGTCTCTTTCGAGATCAAAGGCCACAGGTTTCGCATTTTCAATGGAAAGCTCTTCGCCACGAGACAGGCCGTAGTCCAAAATCGTGATATCCAAGCCTGAGAATCCAAAGAAGCCCGCTGAAGGAGGACCCATGTCTCGAGGTGGCTTGACTTGCCGGATACATAAGTTACCCTCGTGAAGATCACGATGCTACTCAAAGTTAGTGGGTTTAATCAAGTTATGTGCTTTGCAGGAAGGATTACCTCAAACATCACAAGGTCCTCGGCTCTCGCTAAAGCAATAGCCTCCAAGAGAAATATATCCCATAGTTGGCTCTCACTCGTCAATTTCCAGTCTTCTAGCGACGTTCCAGCATCGCCCAGCTCAACAACCAAGAAACGCGTATCGTCCAGATATCGACTCGGTGAAGGATAAAACTGTGCTCGGTCCGGGTCTTGTCGTTTCATCTTCTTTTGAAACGACTGATGTGTCTCGAGAAGCTGACGTGTTGTTTTACCCTGAACGACATATCGCTCCTTGTATACAACGAAACCTGGAATATCTGCCAGCCATTCCGAGATTTGCAACTCGCCCTGTACATCCTCTTCAGGATGAGGCTCTTCATCGACCAAACCAGAGCGAATCTGGGCTTTGGTCTGTGGCTTTATGGGTGACGGGAGCCGAATGACCTTTATTATACTTGTGCCACGCTCATTGATAACACGATATACCTCGGCGTAAGATGCTTCAGCGATCTTCTCAATTCTATCTTCTGGTGGACAGACATCCTCCCACGTGAGGGTTCTGAGCTGTCTTTGCTGCGCGGCCGCTTCTGAAGTTATCTGAGCCTCCAATAATCTTTGAAAATCGACGGAGTCATCCTCATCATCTGGTGGACCTGGAATTGGCTCTTTAGCCTCAGCAGTGCCTCTGTTCTCTAAGATCTTGAGGGTTGTGCCCTTCTTGATGTTGATAGCCTCGCTTATCTTCTCCGGGACAGGCTCTATGGTCCTTTTCGGCAATTTGGCCTTTGGCTTGGTAGCTGGTTTCTCATCGAGATGAATTGACGAGACTTTATTTGTTATAAAAGAGACAGAGTCCTTTATCCTGTTTGGTTCTTGTTGGGGCCGTACTGGGCTTTGTGGTAGCTCGGCGAATAAACGTTCAGCTTTTGACCGTTTTGCCGGTTTTCCATATTTCTTGACCGCAGTGCTCCGCGTCATTTCGATGCTTAAACCAAGAAAAAAAAGTCTCAATAAAGTGTTATTATCAAGATACGTAGGTACCTAGTCAGTAATCAAGGACCAGTCATGCACGATATAAACATATTCAACCAGAAAGAATGGTTGGCGGGACAACGAGCCCACTCATAGGTGTTGTACCAGTGGAGGACAGTACGACGGTAAGGTAGCTAGGGTAGGTAAGATACCTACCTTACTTAGGTACTGTAGCTTTACTCCGTAGGTAGTGGAAGAACTGACTTAGGAACCTTGCCTCAACTAGGTACGGTACCTACTAACCTAGGTAGGTACCTACGCAGCTGGGTAAAGGTCAGTACTGAGGGACCCTAGGTACCCTCTTGAGATTTTCACTGGCATAATGGCTTTGTATCAAACATCTTCAGTGCCATGGATGTAAGAACACATGGATACTCTGTATGTAAGTAGAGACGATAGCTAGCACCCAGCCTCACATTGAAACGAATGAGCAACCGTGGCTAGCGTGGGCCTTGAAGAAAGTGGGACATGATACTATACACTTACTGGATCCGTCGAGATGACGACGTAAAGGGGCTTGGTAGATGCGTTCTCTGTGAATGTACTGTCCAAGGTGGTCCTTGTGAATTTCTATTAGAGGATGCACTCTTATTAGTCTGAAATACTTATGCAGTCTGGCAGTCTCCTCTGTAACTGCGGACCCGGCATGTGGGCGGCATATTAATGGATCGTGGCTCGTTTCTTGCCTGTTGATGCTGACTACTCCGTCCCCAGTAGCCATGAATAGAAACAATACGACGAACTAGTAGAGCTCATAAGCAGACGTGGAGTAGCAGTTGCGAAGAGTCGTTTGCTAGCCGAAGGACCCTTCCGCGCCGCCAAAGACATAATGCGAGAAGTAGCTGCCTGTGGATAGAACAAACATCCTTTAAACATTGAATCGCTAGCGAGCCGAATTATTAGGTATGGAGAGTTGCTGATCTTTTTATCATACTGGCAGGGTTCTTCTATGGGAGAGGGAGACTCCTAAGTACTAACTAGTTCCCCTGAGTGTCATTTCTTTAGCACTGTGAACATGCACTAACTCTAGCTGGATCTGACAGCACCAGCCCAAGTTGGAGCTCTCAAAAGTAACCCGCTTTGTCATATTTCAAAATCTTTCTTTTCCTCTAGTCTCTACCTAACACCTTTCCTAATCACTACATACCTTTAGAAGACAAAAGAGGGAGGATTCATTGGCTTTTGTTGACTCGCTGCATCTGCTTTAGCTAAGGCAGGCAGAGTCTCCAAACACTTCAAAGACCTTTGACAGGAGTCGATTTAGCCAATCAAAGGTTGAAAGCTGGCCACAGCCCAGTCTTTTGAGCCTCGTCCAACGTCCCTCCGCACGGTCTCCAATCGAGTCGTCTAATAGAAAGCTTGCGCATGGTAAAAGGAGGCTGTGCCCGGTCACCACGGCACTCAACCGAACCCCAGCCATAGAAGGACTGGATTCACAGACACTTATCCTACGGAGGACGAGGCAAGCTTACGGTGATTACTTTACCTGACCACTTAACTATTCGATTGGAGTTAACGATTTGACGACACGACACCATCTTCATCCCCCATTGCCTTGGCTGTCAGCTTGTCGCTTGGCACCCTCCCACGTCGCTCGATCTCATCGCATCGTATCGACATCAAATAACTGAGATTTGCTTGCTCGATCGAACCTTTCATCGCGCAACGTTATTTCATTAAGTCCGCATGCTAGCAGCCGCCTTTGCTAGTCGATAGTTCAGCCTTCAACTGTCCGCCGCCATGGCTGGGCGACCGCCTGGAGGAGGTTTCGATACGGGACAGTCGAATAATCGCGACGATCTGTTACTCGACCTCGACAATGACCAACCTGTTTACAATGGCGGACAGCGCTCCAATCTCAACGATGACGACCTGATGCGCTTTCACGAACAAAACCAAGACCCCCCGCCAGGTCGTACCTCTGTGTCCTATGACGACTTCGTCGGCGCTCGAGACGCGAATCATGCTTCGACCGCACAACCTGCCGGCGGGTTAGGTGTACCGCCCAGATCTGGTCCAGGTTCAAATCCCTACCTTACGAGACAATATAGCCAAACTTCCGAACTCGGCAATTACCAACGCTACGCTGATGATTTCGATGATTATCCCGTCGAAGGCGACTCGTACTATCATCAAGATGGAGGGGCAAGAGTTGACGAGACTACCCCGGGCCTTGGTAGGAACAACGCGCGGAATCGAAACAGCGTCTTGGGTCTAGGTGGAGGTTTTATTGGTAAAGTCAAGAATAGGTTAGGCCTCGGTCAAGGATATTCAGAGATGGATCTGCCTCTGACAGAACCCGGCCATGAACGAGGCGATTCCGTTGGAGGGAACTCTCATCAGCCAACGCAGCAGGCTCAGAAGGGCAGGTTTGATATGGGCAACTTCAAGTTTGGATTTGGCCGATCGAAGCCGGATCCATCAACCCTTGGTCCTCGACTCATATACCTCAATAATCCGCCAGCCAATGCCGCCAACAAGTATGTCGATAACCACATCTCGACTGCGAAATACAACGTCGCAACCTTTCTACCGAAGTTTCTGTACGAACAATTCTCAAAGTTTGCCAACATCTTCTTCTTGTTTACTGCCGCGCTTCAGCAGATCCCCAATTTGTCACCAACGAACCCCTACACAACTATTGCACCTCTCATAGTGGTGCTTATTATATCTGCTGTCAAGGAATTGGTTGAGGACTACCGCAGAAAGCAAGCCGATAATGCTCTTAATACTTCCAAAGCCCGGGTCCTTCGAGGCTCAACTTTCCAGGAAACGAAGTGGATCAATGTGGCCGTCGGAGACATAATACGAGTGGAATCGGAAGAGCCTTTCCCTTCTGATCTAGTTCTTTTGGCTAGTTCTGAGCCCGAAGGTCTCTGTTATATCGAAACAGCAAACCTTGATGGCGAAACAAACCTCAAGATCAAACAAGGGCTGCCAGAAACTTCCTCAATGGTTTCACCCAATGAGCTTAGCAGGCTTGGGGGACGAATCAAGTCGGAACAGCCCAATAGTAGTCTTTACACATATGAGGCAACTTTGACAATGCAGACTGGAGGCGGAGAAAAGGAATTTGCTCTCAATCCAGAGCAACTCCTTCTCAGAGGTGCTACTCTACGAAACACGCCTTGGGTTCATGGTGTTGTAGTGTTTACTGGCCACGAAACGAAACTCATGCGAAATGCTACTGCTGCTCCTATTAAGCGCACCAAGGTTGAGAGGAAACTCAACATGCTTGTCCTCTTACTAGTAGGTATCTTACTGGTTCTGAGTATTGTGTGTACTGTTGGAGATTTGATCCAGCGAAAGGTCGAAGGCGATGCTCTCTCCTATCTCTTCCTGGATCCTACCAACACTGCTGGACAAATAACTCAAACATTTCTCAAGGACATGGTTACATACTGGGTTCTGTTTTCGGCGCTGGTTCCCATTTCTCTCTTCGTTACTGTGGAGCTGGTGAAATATTGGCACGGAATCCTGATCAACGATGATCTCGACATGTACTACGATAAAAACGATACACCTGCTACTTGCCGAACGTCAAGCTTGGTCGAGGAACTTGGCATGGTAGAATACGTATTCTCAGACAAGACTGGAACCCTCACCTGTAATCAGATGGAGTTCAAACAATGTTCGATTGCCGGAATTCAATACTCAGAAGATGTACCTGAGGATCGTCGCCCAACTATGGTTGACGGTGTTGAAGTCGGCCTTTTCGATTACAAGGCGCTCAAATCCAATCTCGCCAACGGACACGAGACTGCCCCTGCCATCGATCACTTCTTGTCATTGCTCGCAACTTGCCATACTGTCATTCCGGAGATGGATGAGAAAGGAGGTATCAAGTACCAAGCTGCTTCTCCTGATGAAGGCGCTTTGGTCGCTGGTACCCTGGATCTCGGGTTCAAGTTCACTGCCCGAAAGCCAAAGTCGGTCATCATCGATGCCAATGGCCGCGAACTTGAATATGAACTTCTTGCTGTTTGCGAATTTAACTCAACTCGAAAACGAATGTCAACTATTTATCGATGCCCGGATGGGAAGATTAGATGCTATTGTAAGGGGGCCGATACCGTTATTCTCGAACGACTCAATGATCAGAATCCGCATGTGGAAGTTACGCTCCGACATCTTGAGGAGTACGCCTCTGAAGGTTTGCGAACGCTATGTTTGGCTATGCGGGAAATCCCAGAGAATGAGTTCCAGGAATGGTACAAGATTTACGATACGGCCCAGATGACTGTTGGCGGCAACCGTGCTGAAGAGGTGGACAAGGCTTCGGAAATTATCGAGAAAGACTTCTTTTTACTCGGCGCAACTGCCATCGAGGATCGCCTTCAGGATGGCGTCCCAGAGACAATTCACACCTTACAACAGGCCAATATTAAAGTCTGGGTTTTGACTGGAGATCGCCAGGAAACCGCCATCAACATCGGGATGAGTTGCAAGCTGCTCAGCGAAGATATGATGCTTCTGATCGTCAACGAGGAAACGGCAGCTGCTACACGAGACAACATCCAAAAGAAGATGGATGCCATCAGGACGCAGGGAGATGGCACAATCGAAACAGAAACATTAGCTTTGATCATTGATGGGAAATCCTTGACATTCGCTCTCGAAAAGGATTTGGAAAAACTGTTCCTTGACTTAGCCATTATGTGCAAGGCCGTCATTTGCTGCCGCGTGTCTCCTCTTCAAAAGGCCCTTGTTGTAAAGCTGGTCAAGAAGTATCAAAAGGAGTCCATTCTTCTTGCTATTGGCGACGGAGCAAATGACGTCTCCATGATTCAGGCTGCACATATTGGCATTGGTATCAGTGGTGAAGAAGGTCTTCAGGCCGCACGAAGTGCGGATGTTGCTATCGCTCAATTCCGATTTCTCCGAAAGTTATTGTTGGTTCATGGTGCATGGAGTTATCAGCGAGTCACGAAGACGATTTTGTTCTCATTCTATAAGAACATCGCGTTGTATATGACCCAATTCTGGGTAAGTATGGCACGAAACCCCGAGTGTGTGTAACCATGGCTAATACTGGCGGTAGTACACATTCCAAAACGTATTTTCTGGCCAGGTTATCTATGAGTCATGGACACTATCTTTCTACAACGTTTTTTACACCGTTCTGCCCCCTCTGGCGCTCGGTATTCTGGATCAGTTCATCTCGGCTCGCCTGCTGGATCGATACCCCCAGCTTTATATGATGGGCCAACAGAACTATTTCTTCCGATTTAAAGTTTTTACACAGTGGATAGGCAACGCCATCTACCATTCCATTGTGTTGTACATTTGGGCGCAGCTCTTCTGGTATGGTGACCTTATCCAAGGAGATGGCAAGATTGCTGGCCATTGGGTGTGGGGTACGGCGCTCTACGGTGCCACTCTCCTCACCGTCCTAGGTAAGGCTGCTCTAGTCACCAACAACTGGACTAAGTACCATGTCCTCGCCATACCTGGAAGCATGGCCATTTGGTACGTGCTTACTGCCGTCTATGGTATCGTAGCACCTATGGCGGGCGTGTCCATGGAGTACTTCGGTACCATACCAAGGATCTACGAAAGCCCTGTGTTTTGGCTTCAAACGGTCTGCCTCGCCATCATGTGCCTCTTGCGTGACTTTGTCTGGAAGTATGCGAAGCGTATGTACCGACCACAAACATACCATCACATCCAGGAAATCCAGAAGTACAATATTCAGGACTATCGGCCCAGGTTAGTTGATTCCTCGCCACGCCATGGAATTCCCAAGACTAACGTATTTCAGAATGGAGCAGTTTCAGAAAGCAATTCGGAAAGTGCGGCAAGTGCAACGCATGCGTAAACAACGCGGATATGCCTTCTCGCAAGCGGACGAGAGTCAAACACGTGTGCTCCAAGCATACGATACCACGAAACACCGTGGACGATATGGCGAGATGGCCAGTTCAAGGCCAGCGGGCAGGTAACCGGTGGGGGCAGAAGGGGAGATGGATTGTGAGCAGGTCTTTTGAGAATGCCTGTCTGGTTTGCGTGACGAATACAAAATATTGGAGGGTTTACTCAGGAGTTGGATTGCCATTTATTTCGAAGCACCGGGCGGTCGTTCTGCTCAGTCACCTTTTCCTGTACTATCCAATTATTGATGCTGAGAGCTGCGCGTCGTTGGCTCGATGAATTGAAAATTCGCATGATGCATATATGCTTTTGGACATCTCGGAGAGGTGACTGGACACCTTTCAAACAAGCGGGAACAAGGATACGAAGAGAGACCTAGGCTTTACGAAGGGAGACCGGCATGTTAAATTATGCGTTAAACATGAGAGGTACTCTTTATTGCGTCGCCTCTTTCGTGGAGACTAGAGATTATTATGGTTTGGTCACTTTTCATCACCGTAACCAGCCACACCATCTTTCAACTGTGAAAGTTATTAATGAGCAAAAAGCTCTCTCCAACTTTTACTTTGAGTCCATCGCCTCGACTTTGTGAGACTAACATTCTCAACATGTAGGGCCACCTGTACTTCGTAATGAGCACTTCACATATGTACCACTCGTTTCACAGCAAACACATATGAATGATTATGTTGTTTACGGAACCATGTGCCTGAGAGCATGGCACATCGGCGCCTATTGTAGCTACATACACAGGTGCATATGACTAGGCGTCCTTATTGAATCAGCAATGATGATCAGACCCCTTGATCCACAGCGGGTATATATCAGCATTTAGTGTTCGCCTTTTCTCATACAGAGGTGTACATAATTCACACTCGGCCGGCTGAAGTTGCCCAAGGTACATAGTAGTTAAGTCACATTCAAGTGTGATGCAACCGTGAACAGGTGACAGATGCAGACCATATCACAAATAATGCAATAGGATCTGAGACACGACTGTCCTTTGACAGTGATCTGCAAATGAGGTGTTACGTACCTGGCCTTGATGCGCTGTCAGAAAGTATCCCATAAGGATGGTGAGCGTTTGAGGCCAATGAGGATGACGAAATCGGAAGCGACTTCGGATGTACCAGACTGCAGTAGATGAAACTTGGAATAAGCCACGGGGAAGATGCTGGCATAGGAGTAGTTTTGTAGCAGATACCATGTAGAGATGAGCGTCACCAAGGTGCTCAGTTGATTGCATGAACAAAAATTGCTCTTGATACTCTCGGTGAGATCTCATATCACCAGCCAGGCATAGCTTACAGCATGCTGTCTGACCATTTTGCGATTACGCATTGTGATTCGTCTTGCTTTCTCGCCTTCAGCTCTCCTCAATCTGCTGCACACCCAAGCCCGAGAACGATCGTCGGCAAATGTTCCAGCGAGACCTCGAGTTTTGGAGCGCATGACGCACGTTATGCACCCGCGCCCGCGCCATATATCACAAGAACTGTTCCATGTTACGCAGAAGCTTGACAAATTCCATCGCCGGGGCTGGGGGCGGCTGAGTGCATTGGCATTAGTGTTGACATGGCGTGGGGTGGAGAATGAAAATCCGGGGATCAAAGCGTGGAGAAAGACAGGGGAAACTGGAGGAGAATTTCCTGGTTTGAGGGGTCGCCCAGACTAATCTAGTTACAGGAGATATCACGGTCAAGGTCATCAAGCAACAGGGAAACAATGAGTGAAGTAACGGTGCCTCATTGAATCATTAGATTTATCCGTTGTTCTATATTAAATGTATGTGTATATGGATGCTGGAAGAAGAAGATGATGAAGAAGAAGAAAATGGAGACCACGCGGCTGTTGAGCCTGCGTTGCTGACTAGGCACATATAGACAGATATGATCAGACATGTTTGTATGGTTATGCTCAAAGATCCTTCGCTGAGTCCACAAGAAAGCCTGCCAAGAATAAAAAATGTTTAAATTATACAATTGCCCAGGTACGCCGTACCCACTTCCCAAACGCCGTTGCTCATGCTAATAATTTCGTAGCGATGCCGTGTGATGATCTCGTCTCGTGCCTTGTTTACTTTGCTTTGCCGTGCCAGAGCGTGAACTCACCCTCATGGTAATTGAAATCAATACAGATAAGAAGAAACGCCAGGACCCAGCTCAGCCCAAGCAGCCGTTGTCTTACACCTAACTTGTCGCAGAAACCAGGGCCCTTAACCCATGCTCTGCTTCAAATTGGGACTGATGAGTTATCTGTATGCGGAGAAGTGTGTCCGGAACAGATCGATGAGACAACAACTTTCCGAGTGTGCAAAATAACCAACAATCCCATGAAGGGTCTAACAGCAAAGATTATACGGAGGATATAAAAATGGAAAACTAACATGGTAAAATCCATCCCG
Organism: Fusarium pseudonygamai; assembly: GCA_013186785.1. NCBI lineage: Eukaryota > Fungi > Ascomycota > Sordariomycetes > Hypocreales > Nectriaceae > Fusarium > Fusarium pseudonygamai. Next base: position 24,653 of record JAAQRH010000340.1, read on the forward strand.
TTCTGAGATTGATAAATGCTGGAGATGTGAGAGAGAAACTTTTAAGCGCCAGGAAGATGGTCGGTAGGCATACCGTCCCCGAATATGCAATGTGAAAAAGAAACAATAAATTTCGACAATATACCGACCCCCGTACTGCGTGCTGTACTCTATTCGGTACCGAGTACGAAATGAGGGCCAGAAACTTGTTTCCTGAAGGTCCAGCTTGCTCAACTTTTAGCCCCTGTTGCAAGGGTGCTGAATACCCCTGTGAGCTTGATGCAAACCCCGCAAAGTTAGACTTTTGCGGTCCTGTTTGGATAGGCCAAACTCGCAGGGGTTCATGACCGAAGCTCCGGCCGTGAAGTGAGACACCGCCCATCCAGCAGAACACTGTGCTACTAGCCCTTCCGAGCTGTTCTCGAGTTCCGCAATGTACTGAAGTTTGTACAGACTTTTGTAGGGTAATAGGCGCCCATAGCTAGAGAGCTGGGCGCACTAATCATCTACTGACCATGGGTGTCACCAGCTCAATACTTCTGGGCCGAGAGTAGGTGCTGGGATGGCGAGAAGGGAGTGGCCGATCCATGCCGCCTGATGTTGCCTCGTAGTTGTATCCACTACCTCCAGCGCCGTAGTAACCCCCGTCATATGTCGATGACAGATATGGGGCTGAAGGACGGCTGTACGAGCTATATGGGCTGGTTGCTGCACTGCGGCTAAAAGGCCACAGGTTGTTGGAGCTGCCTGTAGGCGACGGAGGGCTCGGGGGCCGGACATTGAGAGAACGGAGAGCCGAGATGGCCGAAGTGTGTTGGAAATTCGGTGCTCTGGTTCCCGGAGTGGCTGGTGGAGAGCTCAAAATCATGGAGCTGGGCCGTGACGGAGATGCTCGAGGGATGATGTCTTTGGGCTCCGAGTTTCCCGCAGAATGGAAAGGATAGTTTGAGGACGCGTAATGACGGACCGAAGAGGTGGGCTGTGACGATGCTGTCTGATCAACTCTGCGACAGCTGCAGTGTATTATTAGCATCGTTCTGGACCAGAGTGGTTCAACCAGGCAGGAAGGGCAAGGTCCACCACTCATGGAAATAGAACTTACTTGTCGGAGCAGTAAAGAAACATGTCGTCATGAGGGATGAACTGCTTTTCACACGTCATACTAACAACCGTGTCAGCAAAACTCTTACTCATCTTTATAAATTGGTGAGGCGCCATGGTTGAAATGGTCGGTTTCTTGTATAATTTCTGGATATAACAGCACTGCCATTGGGCCAGAAGCAAAGAAGCCTCATGATGCTCATGGAAAGCATTTAGAAACACTATGGGGTAACGACCTACCAAAACTGTGGGAAACTCTCCCTTTCATCTTCCCAAGACTCTGTCCATTCCCGTTCACGTTCGCGCTGACTGCGACCGAGCTTTTGTGGTGTGTGCCTTCGTGTCATGACGGGCCTCTTGTACTTCGCAGGATCGGTTGCGGTAACTGCTTTTCGGACATCGGTCGCAGATGAATTGGGCAGACCGTGGCCTGACTTTTTCCGGCTGTGATGCATCTGTGTAATTGAACCAAAAAAATATGAAGGGATAAGGATGGAGAACTTGGTCAAGAAAAAAACAATCCTCAAAGGATCCTGAGAGATGGGGGCCAGGTGATATGATATGAGTACAGCACCAGTATAGCCTTCACCGTCTATACTCGGTACCACTGTAAATCAGTGGAGAGTGTAGATATTTAGGGCAGTTGGGGCTGCTTCGGTCAGGTTGAGAAACGCCCCTTCAGTGTGGTTCGACTGCGGGGGGGTCTTATCGAGGTACTAGGCTCCAAAGATCCCCTTAACCTACTCCTTGATTCGATCAACAAGGGGTAGAAAAAGGGAAAAGGTTGCAAAATTTTCCTTTGAGCTTGACCGCGTCTGGAGAAATTCCAGAATTGTGTGATGGCAGGGTGCAACAAAGTGGCAAATTGTGGTCGAAAACGCGCATGGGCATGTGCAAGGACGACAGGGCGATAAATTCCCCGAGTGCCTAGTAGTGTTGTAGATGGAGACGAACAATGGTTGAACAAGCTGAGACCAACTGACTCAAAGTAGGGCAGAATTTTCTCAATGAAAAGAATATCCAGTGTAGGTGAAAGACGAATGGTTCAATATCGGTTTTCCTTTCTGTTCGAGATCAAGTTGGGAAAGTTTGGGCAATTTAGATCTCGATGAGACGAAAATTTCCTCCTGGTGAAAATCCACGGATGAGAGTTTGACTCGATAATTCGTTACCGCCTAGGAACCGGAATGTTGACGAAAGATCCGCCGCGTGGGGTAGATACCGTGCTGTAATTTGTTCGGTCACGGAAGAAGGCGGTATGTATAAATCGGATGTCGATTCGTGAAGTCAAACAGGAACCAGGGCGTGTAAGTGTCGTGTAAGCCAATTTTAGCCGGATTAATAGCTAGTAGTCGATGGGCAGTTTGAGAAAGAGCCGCTTTATTAATAGCGGTTATTGCTTTGTTTGTTCGTTGCGAAGCTTGAAGGCATGCAGAGGAGTGACAAGGTGGGTATAACTAGCTCGATGAATCCGAGAGACAGCTTGTAGTCTCGATGAAACAGACGGGATGTTGGTTTCTTTCAGGCGGGCGAGGTCGGGGCACACGATACTAATAAATAAGGGACAGAGTTGGAGACACCTGGTGACTCGGGCCTTGGTTGTCGTGATTGATTGAATGTATGAGTGAGCGAGGAGCCGAAAGCGGAGATGCAACGCCCGCAATAAGTCAGCCAATAACCCGCCGCAATCGACCCTGAAAGCTGCGACTATCGGATTGCGCGACAGCTGGGATAATAAGGCACGATATAGAAACTACTAGGTAAGCAATCCCTAGGTATGGAGACGTATGCGTAAGTCGCGAGACAGACGCAATGCGTGAGTGTTCAGTAAAAAGGTCGGAGGATGTGCCGTTTGTCTCAGGCGGACTGATATGATGTCTGCAGACGTCGTCACACTTTCAGCAAACGTGATAGTATGCCCGGAAACAACGATTAATGAGGGAGGAGGGAATGAACGCTTAGTATTGTCTGTAGATTGAATGATGGATGCTGACCAGCCGTCTCACAGGTAGGTTGGTGAGATTATGGATGAAAGTGGAAGGCTCAGATTCAACAAAGGATGTTGGGGTTGCCACGGACCAGCTCAGCTATCTCTGGGGAAGAGGGCTCTCTTGTATGTGGTCACTTTGCTTAGGTATCTCAGTAGGTAGGTAAGGTAGGTAATAAAGTACCTACCTAGATAAACAACCTCCAGCAATGATGGGGGAACGGCAATAGGGTTGCATTATCAGCTGCGAACCAGGGACTTGTCAATGTGCATTGGCAATAGAGCAACAGAATATGTCATTGTAGCGCATCTAGCGCAAGAACGGCACATGATAACCTTCTTGACAAAATCAATCAGCCATATCTCGTCATCACCACAGAAAGCCATGCCGCACCTTAATAAGGAAGGCTCTGCTTGTCCTTATGTTGCATCGCGGATGGGCGAATGCCAGGCACGCGTCTATCTGTTCGAACACTTCTGAATGAGACTGGTGTAGTTACCTTACGGAGAAGTATGTGCCTACCAGCTAGGAGGTCTCTTTAAGCGGGCGGAGGGCGTCTGCGTTAGTAGAAGTACTCGTTATCTTCCATGGGCATTGGCATCCTTCCAAACGATCTTTTCCCAAGGGGTTCGAAAAGTGGATTCGCTCGCGGAAAGTTGAGAGCAATTCATAGCCCGCTTTGATTGTCATCGTGTCTCGGCTGCCAGGATGTGGGCCAGGTGACGATGGCACACCATGCTATGGCACAATCGGTACTCACTCCGTAATGATAGTAAAAACCTCACAACATAGCAAAGCGTCTTGAAAAAAATCTTTACGAGGTGACCAAGTCAGGATCGAGCCTAACTGAGGCAAGTACTTACCTAGGTTTTCTTGCCTGAGCGACTTGAATTGAGGAAACTGGCCCAGGATGTTTGAGCCCTGAAGATAGGTACCTTACCTAGGTATCCGTACTAAGGTAAGGTAGCTTAGGTTAGTAGGTAGCCTACCAGGAAGGTATCTGGGTAGGTAGGTAGGTACTTATCGAAACTTTGAGGTCACCGTCCATAGGTACCTATCCTAATAGGTACCGAAGGGAATGATGCCCTGGATTGAGGTGCAGAAAAGACATGAGCAGGCGGCAGAGATAAGATATTACACAACTGAAGGTAAACATGTTCTAAAGCTGTCAAAGTATTTCTGTCATCCAATATTGGAGTCCCAGTGAAGGGCCAAGTAGGTCGCTGCCCACCAATGAATTGTTGCTGGAGTAGATTGACAGGTACCTATCTGTACTGCAGCTTCAGGCACCAGCCACAAAGCCCACAATAGGTAGGTCCCAAGAGATGGAACTTATTAGCTCCTGTCCACCGTACGAGGCACGTTTCGCCGTCTGGGTATGTGTGTTGTCGGACTCTGGGCGCAATTGCATCGCAATGCTCCATCAATTACGCAACAGAAGTCAGTCTGGTTCCTGAAATACCGCTAATCCAGTATACTGGCGCCCACCCTAAATGACGTTCTTCCTAAGTGATTCTCCCGAAAGCTTCGCGGGCCGGCACATCTTGTATGTGCGGGAAGAAGGCCGCTAAGCCAAGGAGGGGCGCAAGTTCTAGCTGCCCTGATGATGTGCATCCCTAACATCCAATGGGCGATACACGCGTGAGAAAAGTCCCCGAGAAAGTGGCAGAAGGTACCTGTTGATAAAACTGCCTAGACTGCCTATCAGACAACCCATGTGGTGCTCCTAGAGGGAATCATATGTGATTGTGTGGCAGTCGTCGATCTACACCTCGCATGCTAGCCTGGTGAATATTTGACACAAGTGGGGATTACGTAGTTCGTTGTGCCCATGGCTGCCATGATGAGTATTCCAACCCATGTGGTCGTATCTACTCGGAGCCTTCAAGGTGTCTGACGATTACTGGATAGGAGCACCATCGTCAGATTCGCACTAGTCCACCGCCCTAAGCTTCTGTCATGTCTAAGCCAAGTACTCCATTGTCTTACCCAAATACAAACTTGGCTTGTAGGAGGACCTACCCGAATGGAAGTTCACGAAGCCTGTGTCGATTCGTTCTATCATACGCTACGTGATCACGCATTGAAACAAGCGCACACAGGTGGCATCAAGTCGATGAGGCAACATAGTCATGCTATGCTGCATTCTCCAAATATTGTCTGCAACGACCGAGCCCAGAGCCCGGCCGTGATGGACAAACACTGAAGTCACAATTCATCAGCTTCCCCTCTTCATGGTCTCTCGCAAGGGTCTTGACTCTTGTCGTTGCCTCCGCCTCTTGACCATCTAGACCATCCGCTATCGGCTGGTCGCGGGCCATTAGCAGTACTAATGAACGGTTCACCAGTTTGGCAAAGTGCCTAATCGTATGAAGCTGTTTCCCCGGTATGGAGGAGTTAGTCTGTGGGGTCTGGTCTATGGACGCCGCAACTAGAGGCTCTATCTGGGGGGTTGAGGAGATACTAAGCCGAATCAGTTTACAGATAGGCTAAAATTTGATTTAATTATTATGCAGCCCAGGTCGACTGTTCGCTCCATTAAACTCAGCCTCGAAACTATTGCTTCGTTGCATTGGATACAATTGAGTATTCCGATGCTTTAAAGGGCTTTTTGTCACACTGCATCTTTAACCGCTGTGCACGACAACCAGAGGCACCGGGGCATCTAGGCATGAGAAGCGGCGTGGGATGTGGGGAACTTCAATCCATGGATGCCAGCATGTCCGGGCTCCATTGACCTCAAATCGTGCGTTTCGTCTTGGCCCAGGAACTGATTCTGTTGGCCGGCTCCTGTCAATAACTCGCGCTAATCCGGGACTTGTGACTGATTGCATGATAGGGAGGATCAGATGCAACGATCCTGTCAAAATGAGGCCCGTCAGTGCCAGATCTCTATGAGCCCTGATTGTAACGCGCAGTCAAAATATGTATGGGCACAGTTTGAATGTTGCAGACAAAATAATGCATTCACAGCTGCCACTGATAAGGATGAGAACATGGAACCTTCCATGGGCCGTAGGTTAGGGTCGTATTTTATGTTCATTATATGAGGGTTCAAGCGTACCATGGCAAGCGAATTACCTGAGCTTATTTGTTTGGTGCTTCTCACCTTTGTTGAGGCAGGTATTTTTTGCTTCCCTTGCATCCAGTGGAGGCTTCCATTGCACTTCATGTAAGGACCCGCCTCTTTTTTCACCTTCAAGGTCAAGAGTCTCCACTTGAGGCTCACAACCCACGACGCCTTCATTATTAGCAGCCCCCTTCGCAACTGTATCAAAGCCAATAGATACACCACGAAGCAAAGACATAGGTAATCCTTTCATCCTCTTCTGTGTCTTTATTAGTACGGGGTTCTCCAACCAAGCTGTTGCTTCACTATGGCAGATTCATTGCCGCCCAATCCAGAGCGGTTTATCAAAGACCCATGATCCCAGTCACGGTTTGATCGCATCATTTGGACACACGGGCCAGTCGTTCTCGCACACTGGTTCAACCGTTCAAGCTCAGTCGCATAGCTTCGGCGCAAACGGGATGATCCAGTCTGACTGTACGGAAGGTTAGTCGTGGAAAAAAAAAAGGCAAATCAAATCTTCTTCAGCCAACCGCCATTCAGAGTAGATTACCCAATATTCGTGTTAAAAGCGCAGCCATGCATCCTGAGCCGCCGACAAAGGCGACTGGAGAAGGGCTCAAATTTAGTGCCGCTTATCAGTGCTCTCGAGGCAAGGCTGTGTAAGTCCAGGTATCGGGTAAGTAAGTGTTCAAGTATTAGATGTGATACTACTCTGTATGGCTCGGGCTTTTATCGACATTATCTGAGGTTTTGTTTGAGGTATATATGATGGTTCGAGTTTAACAATATCGTACACGATTGACCGCTCTTGGTCAAACACAAGGCGTGGTCTGCGTTGTGTAGCGAAATGCTGCTAATCTTGGCCTACTATACTAACGGGTTTGTTATCGTGTGATCATGTTATGGATGTTAGTGATGATGCATTGAGATTTATATCACTTCTTGCTGTTTAGACCTGTTTGTGTTTGATACGGACAGTCCAGCCACAGCAAGATCTTCTGGTGTCGCAGCGTGTCAAGGTTGTTTACTTTCATTAATAATGGTTTAACTGTCCCCATAGTCAGGTGTCTTCATGTAGCCACGCAGCCCACGCTCATATCAAGTACATTACGTTTATGACGAGCTTATAACTACCTATTGATATGCATCTGGACCTCATTGCTTGCCTATTTCTTACCTGTCATTGTCTCCCTTCCTAAGTAAAATTCATGATGGTGGTGAAGCTGTTAGGGCGGTAGCCTAACCGTTGATCCTCAGCTGCCACTGGCGGTCAAAACTTGAGCACGCGCAGTAAGACCTTAAGAGAACGAGTTAATAGATATGACTTTGAGCATAGTTCTCTAGCCCTTCCATTTATCGATGACGGGAATGGGCGGGCTGCTATTGTGGGGGAACTCTGCACCCTTATTCTAGTCTTCAATGTAGATCACAACCTATCGTCACTTCGGTGCCATGGTGCACAACCGAAGCATGAGCCCTCATGTTATCAAATGGCGAGATTTGGTACTGCGCTGATGTAAATCTATGAGTCGGTATGTTATGACAACATTAACCCATCACGTCATGTCACACAATGCTCTGGATATGCTCAGTCGCTATACGTGCTCTCAAAGCTTCGGCGGCCCGAAGACAAAACCTAATACAGGACCATTGTATAGAGTAGGGGTTTTACCATGGTATCATTTAATGCGCCAGAGAATGATGATATCACACAACCAGAGAGATTCGTCAACGGTGAATTGTGCTAAGTCTCAGAGCGGTGGCTTATGAATGTACACCACAACTGGAAAATAGAAAGTATGAGTGATACCTGAGAGGATAGTGATGGGCCTTTGTCAGGCTGACCTCTCGCCGGTTGGCTTGCTATCGATATTTTGGGAAGGGATTCAACTCAGCTTTCGTTTTGCGGGTTTGTCAGTTGAGCCTCCTTTTCTGAATAAACATTGCACAAGACGGAACTAATAAACCATAATAACCGCTCTTTTCGAGACAAATGCAGCATAAATCGGGAGGGTTCTCATCCGGTGTTTCCATTCAAGGGTCAAGTGATCGAGAGACAATCCTCACAATCCAGTCATGATGAAA